>PJEM01013803.1:0-38752 GCA_004023845.1 Helogale parvula
TGGTATCTATCCTTCTCTGCCTGACTTATTTCGCTTAGCATGACACCCTCAAGGTCCATCCACTTTCCTACAAATGGCCATATATCATTCTTTCTCATTGCCATATAGTACTCCATTGTATATATATACCACATCTTCTTGATCCACTCATCAGGTGATGGACATTTAGGCTCTTTCCATGTTTTGGCTATTGTTGACAGTGCTGCTATGAACATTGGGGTACATGTGCTCCTTTGCATCAGCACTTCTGTATCCCTTGGGTAAATCCCTAGCAGTGCTATTGCTGGGTTATAGGGGAGTTCTATTGATAGTTTTTTGAGGAATCTCCATACTGCTTTCCAGAGTGGCTGCACTAGTTTACACTTCCACCAACAGTGTAGGAGGGTGTCCATTTCTCCACATCCTCGCCAGCATCTAACGGTGATATCAGAGAAATTTCTGCTTGTGTTCTCTTCTAGGATTTTTATGGTTTCAATTCTCACATTTAGATCTTTAATCCATTGTCAATTCATTTTTATGTATGGTGTTAGAAAAGTGTTCTAAATTCATACTTCTGCCTGTAGCTCTTCAGTTTTCCCAGCACCATTTATTAAAGAGACTGTTTTCTCCCTGTTGTGTATTCTTTCTTCCTTTATCAAAGATTAATTGACCATATAACTATTACTTTATTTCTGGACTCTATATTATTTTCAATTGTTCTATGTGTCTATTTTTGAACCAGTATCACAGTTTTGATTGCTACAACTTTGTAGCATATCTTGAAGTCTAGAAGTGTAAAGCCTCCAAATTTGGGGGGTTTTCTTGGCCTTATAACTTTTTATTTTAATTCCAATTAATTAACATACAGTGTAATAATAGTTTTAGGTGTATATGATAGAGTGATTCAACAATTCCATACAACCCTCAGGGCTCATTATGACAAGTGCATTCCTTAATCCCCACCGTCTATTTCATCCATTTTCACCCATTCCCCCAACCCCCTCCTCTCTAGTAACCATCAGTGTCTTCTCTATAATTAAGAATATGGTTTTTCTCTTTGCCTTGTTCACTATATTTTCCTCTTTATATTCCGTTTTCAAAAGTTTTTATGGGTCACCTGGTTTGCTTAGTTGGTTGAGCATCTGACTTCAGCTCAGGTCGTGATCTCGCAGCTCATGAGTTTGAGCCCCACATTGGGCTCTGTGCTGACAGCTCAGAGCCTGGAGCCTGCTTCAGATTCTGTGTCTCCCTATCTCTCTGCCCCTCCTGTGTTTACTCTGTCTTTCTCTCTCTTAAAAACAAATAAGCATTAAAATTTTTTTAATGGTTTTATTTAGGGACACCAGGGTGGTTCAGTTGGTTAAGCATCTGACACTGGATTTGAGGTCAGGTCATGATTTCATGGTTCGTGAGAACAAGCCCCGTGTAAGGGTCTGCACTGACAACACAAAGGCTGCTTGAATTCTCTCTCCCTCTCTCTCTACTCCTACCTCACTCATGCTCTCTCTTTCTCAAAATAAATAGACTTAAAAAATAAATTCCAGTTAGTTAACATGCAGTGTAATATTAGCTTCATGAGTATAGTATTGTGATTCAACAATTCCATACAACACCCAGTACCCATCACAACAAGTGCACTCCTTAATCCCCATTATCTATTTTACCAATGCCCCACCCCACTTCCCTTCTGGTAACCATCAGTTTATTCTCTATAGTTAAGAGTGTTTCTTGGTTTGCCCCCCTCTCTCTTTTCTCCCTTTGTTCATTTGTTTTGTTTCTTAAATTCCACATATGAGTGAAATCATATACTGTTTCTCTTTCTCTGACTGACTTATTTCACTTAGCATAACACTCTCTAGATCCATCCATGTCATTGCAAATGGCAAGATATCATTATTTTAATATGGTGTTTAATATTCCATTGTATATATACACCACACCTTCTTTATCCATTCATCTGTAGATGGACAATTGAACTGCTTCCATAATTTGGCTATTGTAGAAAATTCTGCAATAAACACGAGGGCACATGTATCAGTTTGAATTAGTGTTTTTGTATTCTTTGGGTAAACACCCAATAGTGCTATTGCTGGACCATAAATTAATTCGGTTTTTACCTTTTTTAGGAACCTCTGTACTGCTTTCCAGGGTGGCATCACCAGTTCTCATTTCCACTAACATTGCGTGAGTGTTCCTTTTTTTCCACATATTCGCCAATACCTGTTGTTCCTTGTGTTGTTAGTAGCCATTCTGACAGGTGTGAGGTATATCATTGCAGTTTTGATTTGCATTTCTCTGATGGGAAGTGGTAATGAACATCTTTTCAAATAACTGTTGGCTATATGGATGTCTTATTTGGAGAAATGCCTGTTCATGTCCATGTCTTCTGCCCATTATTAAGTTGTATTCTTTGTTTTTGGGGCTTTGAAATTTATAACTCCATTATACATTTTGGATACTAACCCTTTACTGGAATGTCATTTGCAAAGACCTTCTTTTGTTCCATAGGTTGCTTTTTAGTTTTGCTGGTTATTTCCTTCACTGTGAAGAAGCTATTTATTTTTGGCGAAGTCCCAATAGTTTATTTTTGCTTTTGTTAACCTTGAGTCAGGAGACATATTTAGTGAGGAGTTTCTATGGTTGATGTCAAAGAGGTTACTGCGTATGTTCTCCTCTAGAATTTTGATGGTTTTTTGGTCTCACATTTAGGTCTTTAATTCATTTTGAATGTACTTTTGTGTATGGTCTAACAAAGTGCTTCAGCTTCATTCCTTTGCATAGCATATAGCTGTCCAGTTTTCCAACATCATTTATTGAAGAGACTTGCTTTTTTGCACTGGATATTCTTTTCTGCTTTCTCAAACATTAATTGACCATATAGTTGTGGGTCTATTTCTGGGATTTCTATTCTGTTCCATTGAGCGATATGTCTGTTTTTGTGCCACTAACATACTGTCTTGATTACTACAGTTTTGCAATGTAACTTGAAGTCTGGTATTATGATGCCTCCAGCCTTACTTTCTTTGTTCAAGATTGTTTTGGCTATTCAGGGTCTTTTGTAGTTCCATGCAAATTTTAATGGTTTGTTCTAGCTCTGTGAAAACTGCTGGTTGTATTTTGATAGAGATTGCATTAAATGTGTAGATTGATTTGGGTAGTATAGAAATTTTAATAATATTTGTTGTTTTTCCAATCCATGAGCATGGAATATCTTTCCATTTCTTTCTGTCATCTTCAATTTCTTTCATCAGTGTTCTATACACTCAGAGTACAAGTCTTTCATCTCTTTGGTTAGATTTATTCCTAGATATCTTATTGTTTGTATGCAATAGTAAGTGGAATTTATTCCTTAATTTGTCTCCTTGCTGCTACATTATTGGTATATAGAAATACAACAGATTTCTGAATGTTGATTTTATATCTTATAACTTTCCTGAATTTGTAAATTTCTAGCAGTTTTTTGGTGGAGTATTGTGGGTTTTCTATATAGTGTCATGTCATCTACAAATAGTGAAAGTTTGACTTCTTCCTTGCTGATTTGGATTCTTTTTATTTCTTTTCATTTTCTGATTGTTGTTGCTAGGACTTCAAATACTATATTAAACGACAGTGGTGACAGTGGACATCTCTGTCATGTTCCTGACTATAGAGGAAAAGCCTTCAGTTTTTTTCCCATTGGTGAATATAATAGTTGTGGGTTTTTCATAAATAACCCTTATTACATTGAGGTATGTCCCTTCTAAACCTACTTTGTTGCAGGTTTTAATCATGAATCGGTATTGAATTTTATCAAATGTTTTTTCTCCATCTATTGAAATTTTCAGATCATATGGTTCTTATCGTTTCTTTCATTAATGTAGTGTATCACATTGATTTGCACGTACTGAACCACACTTGCAACCCAGGAATAAATCCCAGTTGATGGTGGTGAATGAAATGATTTTTTTAATGTATTGTTGCGTTGAGTTTGCTAGTATTTTATTGAGGATTTTTATATCCATGTTCATCAGGGATATTGGCTTGTAGTTCCCTTTTTTAGTGGAGTCTTTATCCAGTTTTGGTATCAAGGTAAATCTGGCTTTATAGAATGAATTTGGAAGTTTTCCTTCCTTTTCTATTTTTTTGGAATAGTTTGAGAAGAATGGGTTACTCTTTTAATGTTTGGTAGAATTTACCTGTGAAGCCATATGGCCCTGGACTTTTGTTTGTTGGGAGATGTTTTGATTAGTAATTCAATTTAGTTGCTGGTTATCAGTCTGTTCAAGTTTTCTATTTGTTCCTGTTTCAGTTTTGGCAATTTATGTGTTCCTAAGAATGTATCCATTTCTTCCAGGTTGTCCAATTGGTTGACATAGGGTTTTTCATAATATTCTCTTATATCATTCTTTGTATTTCTTTTTTTCATCAAAAAATTTTTGATGTTTTTTATTTATTTTTGAGAGACAGAGAGAGAGAGCGTGAGCAGGGGAGGGTCAGAGAGAGAGGGAGACACAGAATCCGAAGCAAGCTCCAGGCTCTGAGCCAGCTGTCAGCACAGAGCCCGATGTGGGGCTCAAACCCACGAACTGTAAGATCACGACCTGAGCCGAAGCCGGACACTTAACTCACTGAGCCACCCAGGTGCCCCTTTTCTTTGTATTTCTGTGGTGTTGGTTGTTCTTTCTCTTCTCCCATTTGTGATTTTATTTATTTGGGTCCTTTCCCTTTTATTTTTGATAAGACTGACTAGGGGGTTATCAATTTTATTAATGTCATCAAAGAACCAGCTCCTGGTTTTGTTTCTATATCATTTATTTCTGTTCTAGTCTTTATTACTTGCTTCCTTCTGTTGGCTGCAAACTTCATTTGTTGTTCTTTTTTTAGATCTTTTAGGTGTAAGGTTAGGTTGTTTATTTGAGACTTTTCTTACTTTCTGAGGTGCACCTGTATTGTTGTATTCTCTCTTAGGACGCCTTTTGCTGCATCCTTAAGATGTTGGGCTGTTATGTTTTCATTTTCATTTGTTTCCATTTATTTTTTTTTATCTCTTCTTTGATTTTTCTTGTTGACCCATTCATTTGACCCCAGCATGTTGTTTCACCTCCATGTATTTGCAGTATTCCCAAAATTTTTCTTGTGGTTGACTTCAAGTTTCATAGTGTTGTGGTCAGAAAAGATGCATGGTAAGATTTCGATCTTTTTGTATTTGTTTAGGCCTGCTTTGTGATGTAATACAGAATCTATTCTGTAGAATGTCCCATGTAGACTTGAAAATAATGTGTTTTAGGATGGAATGTTTAGAATATATCTTTTAAGTCCATCTGGTCCTGTGTGTCATTCAGCAACATTGTTTCCTTGTTGATTTTCTGTTTAGATGATATGTTCGTGATGTAAGTGGAGTTTTAAAGTCCCCTATTAGTATTGTATTGTTGCGAATTAGTTCCTTTATATTTGTTATTCATTGTTTTATATATTTGGGTGCTTCATATTGGGTGCATAAACATTTGCAATTGTTAGATCTTCTTGTTCGATTGTCCCTTTCATTATGATATAATGCCCTTCATCCATCTCTTGTTATAGTCTTTGTTTTAAAGTTTAGATTGTCCCATTTAAGCACTGCAATTCTGACTTTCTTTTGACATCCACTTGCATCATAAATGTTTCTCAATCCCCTCACTTTCAACCTGCAGGTGTTTAGGTCTAACTTTATTCTCTTGTAGACAACATTATAGACGGATCTTATGTTTTTTAACCTATTCTGACACCCTATGTCTTTTGATTGGAATGTTATTCCATTTGCATTTAGAGTAATTGTTGATAGATATGTATTTAGTGCCATTTTATTACTTGTTTTGTTGTTTCTGGAGATTTTCTCTGATCCTTTCTAGTTGTCACTTTTCACTTTTCTTTGAAAGAGTCCCCTTCAATATTTCTTGCAGGGCTGTTTTAGTGGTCATGAGCTCCTTTAGATTTTGTGTGTCCTGAAAATTCTTTATGTCTCCTTACATTCTGAATAATAGCCTTGCTGGATAATATTCTTGGCTGCAGATTTTTCCCATTCAGCACTTTGCATATATTATGCCACTACCTTCTGGTTTGCCAAATTTCTGTTGAGAAATTTCCAGCTAGCCTTATGGGACTTCCCTTTTAATTTAAGGACTTCTTTTCTCTTGGTGCTTTTAAGATTTTTTGTGTGTCATTATATTTTGCAAGTTTCATTATGATGTGTGTTGGCATTGGACTGCTTTTGTTGATTTTGATGGGTGTTTTTTGTTTTTCTTGGATCTCTATGTCTGTTTCTTTTCCCCAATTAGGGAAAGTTTTAGCCATTATTTCTTCGAATATATTTTGTGATCCTTTTTCCTCTCTCCTTGTCTTCTGGGACTCCTATAATAGAAATGTTATTACTTTTGATGGAGTCACTGAGTTCCCTAAATCTATTCTCTTGTTCCATAATTCTTCTTTGTCTCTTCTGTTCAGCTTCAATATTTTCCATTATTTTGTCTTCTTTATCACTAATTCATTCCTTTGGTCTTCAAGCCATGTGTTCATTGCATCAAGCCCGTTTCCAATCTTATTTATTGCGTTCTTCATCTCTGACTGATTCTTTTTTAACTCTTTTATCTCTGTGGTAAGGGTCTCGCTGATGACTTCTATTCTTTCCTCAACCCAGTGAGTATTTTTATGATTGTTGCTTTAAATTCTCCATCAAGCATGTAACTTGTATCTGTTTCACTTAGATCTCTGGCTATGGCCTTTCTTGTTCTTTCATTTGGGACAAATTTCTCTGTCTTCTCATTTTGTCTAAGTCTCTGTGCCTATTCCTCTGTGTTAGGAGAGCTATGTGTACTATATGTGTCAGCTACACCTCCTATTTTTGACGGTAATGGCCTTATGAAAAAGAGGTCCTGTAGTTCCCTGCCATGTAATGACCCCTGTTCCCCAGGGCCTGGCCCTTCAGGGAGTATCTCAAATTTGTGCTGTGTGCACTCTGCTTTTCTGTCCTGGTTGCTTTATCTTTCAGGCAAGTCAACTACACAGGCACTCTTTGTATGTTGTGGGCAATATTTGTTCCCTGGCCTTAATGTGGCATCTTTTAACTATGTTAGCTCTGGTCTGCTTATGAAATGAGACCTCTTGCCACTCAGCTAGAACTGTAGTTTTGCAAACATTCTGAGTCAGGAGATGTGGTTTGGGCAGGGGTTGGTGAGGGGGTCCCACTGCACTGGGACTGAAACAACTGTGACTGGGTACGGCGGTTCCATCCGAACACAGGGAGGGGTGTAAGGCTTGGTTTACTCAAGTTAGGTAGTTAGTGCCTGTGTTGTGTTGGGTCTTGCAGGTGGCCCTGTACTTGTGCTGAGGAACACGGGAGGGAAATGGTGCCAGCGAATTCCTTTGTTCCCAGAGCAGTCGCTCTTTTAACACTGCCTCTCAGGGACACACTCTGAGATAAGCAAATAACCTCCCCACTTTGTGTTGCAGGCATTCTTCAGATCACCTTTTCCATGCTGTATGTCTGCAAGCTGTTTGTCCTGCCTTCTCTCCAAGAGCAGCCCAATGCCCTCTGGACTCTCCCTGAGCCAAGTCCACTGACCTTTAGAACTGGTTACAAGAACTCAAGAAATTCAACCCCTTTTTGCTCTCCAAGTCAATTGCTATGGAGATTCACCTTCTTTCTTGGATGGGCTTCCCAGTGTGCTAGTTTGTCTCTTCCCCTTCTCCTTGACCATACTCCCTCCGCACCACAGCATGCATAATCCATTTCTCTCCTAGTTGCGTCTCCACATTTCCTACTTTTGATGTTGTCTCTTCTTTTTTTCAGTTTTTTATAATAGTTTATTGTCAAATTGGTTTTCATATAACACCCAGTGCTTCTCCCCACAAGTGCTTCTCCCCACAATCACCCCCTGCCCTCCCTCCCCCTCCCCTTTCAGTCCATGGTTCGTTTCCAGTATTCAATAGTCTCTCATGATTTGTGTCCCTCACTCTCCCCAGCTCTCTTTCCCCCTTCCCCTCTTTATGGTTCTCTGTTAGGTTTGCCCTGTTAGACCTATGAGTGCAAACATATGGTATCTATCCTTCTCTGACTGACTTATTTCACTTAGCATGACACCCTCGAGATCCATCCACTTTGCTACAAATGGCTATATTTCATTCTTCCTCTTCTTTATCTTTAGTTGTGTGGTTCGTTTTGCAAGTCTTCAGATAGATTTCTGGGGTATTTAGGGTGATTTGATAGTTATCAGTTGTATTGTGAGAGGAGGCACTCCTAGGGTCCTCCTACTCTGCCACCATCTTCTCCTCTATAGTCTTTGTATTAAAGTCTATTTTGTCTGATATAAGTATTGCTAGCCTGACTTTTTTTCACTTTCATTAGCATGATAAATGTTTTTCCATCCCTTGACTTTCAGTCTTTGTCTTTAAGCCTGTGGTGTTTTTAAGGCAAGATATAGATGGGTATTGGGGTTTTTTTTTATCCATTTCATCACTCTGTATTTTTGATTGGAGAATTTAGTCCATTTACACTTAAAGTAATTATTGTTAAGTATGTATTTATTGCCTTTTGTGAATTGTTTTCTAGTTATTTTTATAGTTCTTCTCTGTTCCTTTCTTCTTCTCTTACTTCTTTTCTTTGTGATTTCTGTAGTGTTATATTTGGTTTTCTATTTATTTTTTGTATCTATTCTAGGTTTGGTTTTGTTAATGTAAGGTTCATATGTAACATCCTTAGTGTATAGCAGTCTATATTAAGTGATGGCCATTTAAGTTCCATCACATTTTTTAAATCACTTTTTTTACTCCCTCTTCCCTTTTTATGTATATGTAAATGCAATCATATTTTACATCTTTTTATTCTAAAGTTCTCATGTGTAATTATGGTAATTTCTTTTTTCTTTAACATTTCTTATAAGGTTGGTTTAGTGATGATAAAGTCCTTTAACTTTTGTTTTTCTGGGAGGGTCTTTATCTCTCCTTTAATTCTGGATAATAATCTTTCCAGGTAAATTATTCTTGGTTGTTAGTTTTTTTTTTCTTTTCAGCACTTTGAATATATCATGCCACCCCCTTTTGGCCTGCAATGTTTCTGCTATAAATAAGCCTACAGATTTACAGGGTGGCCTTGTATGCAACTTTTGGCTTTTCTCTTGCTGCTTTTAAAATTCTTTCTTCATCTTTAAACTTTAACATTTTATAATGTTATAGTGTATAGTTATAATTAATGGGCCATAGCATGGACCTCTCTTAGTCCATCTTGCTTGAAACTCTCTGTGCTTCTTGAATCTGGATGTCTATTTCCTTCATTAAGTTAGAGAAGATTTCAGCTATTATTTCTTCAGCTAATTTTTCTGTCCCCTTCTCTTCTTTTTCTGAGACCCCAATAATGTGAATGCCTGTTTGCTTGATGTTGCCCCAGAAATCACTTAAACTATCCTAAAGAAAAATTTTTTTTCTAGGGGAATCTGAGTGGCTTAGTTGGTTGAGCATCTGACTTTGGCTCAGGTCATGATCTCCCAGCTCGTGAGTTCAAGCCCCACATTGGGCTCTGTGCTGACAGCTGAGAGCCTGGAACCTGCTTCAGATTCTGTCTCCCTATCTCTCTGACCCTCCCCTGCTTGTTCTCTGTCTCTTTATGTCTGTCTCTCTGTCTCTCTCAAAATTAATACACATGTAAAAATTTAAAACAATTTTTTTTTTTGTTTTTGGCTATTCAGCTTGGGTGCTTTCCATTACATTGTCTTCAATATCGTTGATACATTCTTTTGCATCTGCTAATCTACTATTCAGGAGCCCACTGTATTTTAAGCCTATAAACTATTTAATGTTAAACATTTGTTTCTGACAAAAATGTTTTTTCACAAATATCACCAGATGCCAGAGTTCTGACTGGTTAAATAAGATGTCTCACCTTCTGACCCCCACTGTCTTTGTTCTCTTTTCTTTTTTCTTTTTTATGTCTTTATTTTATTTTGAAAGAGAGAGGCAGAGAGAGAGTGGCGGGGGCAGAGAGAGAGGGAGACACAGAATCTGAAGCAGGCTCCAGGCTCTGAGCTGTTAGCACAGAGCCCAATATGGGGCTTGAACCCACAGACTGTGAGATTATGACCTGAGCTGAAGTCAGACACCTAACCGACAGAGCCACCCAGATGCCCCAATTTGTTCTCTTTTCTCTAGTCACATCTTGTTTTCAACAGTCCTTCTCCATGCCTACAAGCTACTACATCCTACAAGAGGAGCCAACAAATGATTTTTTGTTAGTAAGTGCTTGTCTGTAATTCAATCTGCTCTTTGCTTCCTAACACACTATTCTTTTATCAGTGTTCTAGCTCAGGAATTCACAATCATCACTGCTAATCATGCCAAATCCAGTCTCCTCTACAAGGCTTTCAAGTGCTTCCATAATCTGACTCCACCATACCTCAGTAGCCATACCTACCATCATACACAGAACTCAATATGCTTACTATCCTAACATAGTCAAGGTCTCCCTGACTTCTTTTTTGCCTCTCTAAACTCTATCTTTCAAAGCTTATCCCATAGACATAAAAAATAACCTTATTTTATTCTATGTTTTGTGGACCCAACCAGAATATGAGCTCCTAAAAAGCAAACTTTCAGGATTTTACATCTACCACCCACCATGTCCCTAGCACAGAGTTAGGCATGCAACAAGGGGTCAGTAAATCCTTGCTGCTTGATTCCCTAAAAGTATTTCCCTTGAGTAAATTAGAACACAGATTTATATAGTTTATACTTTGAAATGGCTGGGGGAATGTAGATTCTGTTTTGATCAAAGTTTGTTATATTTTACTAATTGCTTTTAATGTATTTCCCCCACCAGAACCAGTCTGCTTTAATTAGTCATGGATATATTTTTGGGAATTTCACCAAGACACCAAAGTAAAAAGATCTACATTTGAGTGATATAATTGCTATTGGCTTTTGTATCAAAGACAGATAAAGATTGGACTTTCCTCTTTCCTAATGTTAACTTTAATCAAAATGTCCAAATAAGCTGAATCTAAGCAAACCTGGGTCTATAAAATGGGCCTGGAACAACACAACATAATCTGGTTGGAAGCATGATTTGCAGATGCAATAAAATATTGGGCTTTTTAATATTTCTTAACTAATATGATAAAACCATCTTACACTTTACATAGAACTTTATCTGTTATTCTTTTGATATGTGCAATAAAACTATAAATCAAGTATTATGTATCTTTTATGTAAGGTGAAACAAATTCATAATCAGAGAAGTTAAGAATACTGCTCAAGCCCTCAAGGTTAGAAAGTGGTAGAAAGAAGACCTAAACCCAAGGTATAGAAGAATTGGGCAGAAAAGGGAAAGTATAGCATATTGGGGACCTTAGTGACTCAACTGAACATCAACTGTGTGCTATGTACTGTTAGATGATACAAATATTAACCATAATCCTTACCCTAAAGCCTTATAAATGGGTGAGAAATATATGCAATGGTTGGACAACTGTTAGTTAAAGCAAAACTAAATCTAAAGTGCAGTCTTCCAACCTATGCTCCTTCTATTATTCCACATTGCCTCCCACAAATCTGTAGCAAAGGTCCATCTCCCACTTACCACCTTCTGTTTCTTCTCCCTTTAGCTTTCAGAGTCTGCCTTTTGGAAGAATTAACAAAGTAGACTTTAGTAAAGTTCCATGGCTCTCCACATGAAGGACAAAGAGCACATTTATTGGAAAGAAACATTAGGAGAGGTTGCTATGATCTTTTGCAGAGACAAATGAACCAGGGAGTTAGTGATATGAACAGACGAGATTTTTGTATATTTGTCCATTGTCAAATATGCAATTTGTATCAAACAACAAACCATAGGAAATATGCTTGAGAGGAGGTGGAAGAAAAGTAGAGGAAGAGAGAAGTAGGGGAGGAAAAGAGGGAGAGAGAACCCTCAGGATTGTTGTATATGGAATTTATATTAAGATTTACTCTCTTACTGGAGTGTGATGTAGCTTTGTTAGCGGAAGCCAATGGCTTTTTGATACATGCCATTCTTAGAGACAGGCTGGGGAGGGACAGATTAAAACCTTGGTAAGTCTTGGGGTGTCTGGGTTGCTTAGTTGGTTAAGCATCTGACTTTGGCTCAGATCATGATCCCATGGTTCGTGGGCTCGAGCCCCATGTCAGGCTCTGTGCTGACAGCTCAGAGCTTGGATCTTGTTTCACATTCTGTGTCTCCTCCTCTCTACCCCTCCCTCATTTGTGCTCTGTCTCTCTCAAAAATAAATAAACATTATTAAAAATTTTTGGTAAGTCTTTGCAATATAGGGGACCAACCAGATGACATGGACATTTGAACATGGACAGTAAGTAAGAACTTGAGTGCCATGAACCAAATAAAGGCTAGATCCAGTATCAAAAAGGTTGAGGGGAGGGTGGCTTAAGGAAGCATTCTCTCTCTCAGAAGCTCCATTTACTTCCTTTTTTTTTGGACCTTTTTATAAAAAATAATTTATTGTCAAATTGGTTTCCATATAACACCCAGTGTTCTTCCCCACAAGTACCTTCCTCCATTACCACCTCCTCCCTTCCTCCTCCCCCTCCCCTTCAACCTTCGGTTCATTTTCAGTATTCAATAGTCTCTCAGGTTTTGCATCCCTCTCTCTCCCCAACTCTTTCCCCCTTCTCCTCCCCATGGTCCTCCATTAGATTTCTCCTGTTCTCCTCTTAGACCTATCAGTGCAAACATATGGTATCTGTCCTTCTCCGCCTGACTTATTTTGCTTAGCATGACACCCTCAAGGTCCATCCACTTTGCTACAAATGGTCATATCTCATTCTTTCTCATTGCCATGTAATACTCCATTGTATATATGCAAGTTTGAAAGAGTTTCAGAATTCTTTGTCATGGTAATAAGGATTTTTCCTTGCCTAGGGGCCACTGCTAGCTCCTAGAGGCCTCTTTCTGACAGTCTAATTAGAGGAATTGAAAGTAAATGGAATACAATGGAATACCATGACAAAGAACTCTGAAACTCTTTCAAACTTGCATGAGGGTTCCTTCTGAGCTGAGATGTAGAAATTTGGCAACTGATATTTTAGGCACTGAGGACGTTAGACTATTTTAATAAAGTATATTTTATATTCAGAGTTGACCAAGCTAGGAGGCAGGAAGTTTAGGGACTTAGGTCCCTGCCATCATTCTTAACCTCCAAAAGAGTTAGCAGACCAGAAAATCCTAAGTTTTCCCTACTACAGACCATCCCCTCATAGGATGCTGCCTGCAGGAGCCCTTATTTCCTACTACATAACATCTTAACATTTCTGCATGACTTTCAAGATCTGCCCCCAAACAAGTCCTGGTGCCCTGATTAAGCTGGCCTCATTTCTCCACAAATAAGCTCTTCCACCTACCTATCCATGTACTTCTACTGTTAGCTCTGTCTGGAACACCCTCCCCTGCATCACACCCACTGAAATTATACCTATGTGTCAAAGTTCACTTTTTCCTTAAAGCCTTTAATATTAGAGACTTTGTTTATTTTACTCCTTCTGAAGAGTAAATATGATCTGCTGTAGGAAGTCAGATAAAGGAAGCAGTGTGGTACAGAATTTAAAATAGTAGTATAAAATTGGGAGAAATTTTGAGTTCAATTTCATGGCTTCCAGTAATGAAAGTAAATGATTTTGGCAAAGTTATCTAAGCTTCAAGCATTTGTTTGTTTTCTACTCTACTATTCATTACTCATTACTTATCTGATACATACTAGTTGTTGATGAATCCTATCTAGATCTTCCCACTGAGAATTTCATAGTCTAATAAATTTTATATACAATTAGAACAAAAATAAGAAGTGTGTGTAAATACCAGGAAAACATCAAAGGAAGATCTTCAAGAGGTCAGAGGAATTTAAAATTAAATATTTCTATGTAGAAAATAGCATTTGAACTTGGCCTTGGAGCATGAACAAACATATTCTAAGGACAAAATAATATATAGGAAAGTGTTAGAAAAGTATAAGATATCATACAAAGGTGAGGGCTAGTACTTTAACTGTGGTGAGTGTTAGAAGAAAATGTTCTAAGGAATGATAAGATGGTCCAAGGAGTGCTTCAATACCTTAATTCTTTAGGTACAACCTACCAAATACTTTACTTCTCAAGAAGCATGGGCTCTCTTGATGGCATGGCCTCCATTTAGTCTCTGCCCTTTTCTACCAGCTCACAAAAAATCCTGCATTACATTGTGCATGAAAACTTCCCAGGGACACCTGGAGCTGGGGGCTCAGAAGGAACCTTAGATAATGCTCAGAAAGTCTGGCAGCAGAGGGCCAATTTGAGGAGAACCACTGACATGGCTCACATACCTCAAAGATAAAGGGTAAAAGAATATACCAGCAAGACAAATGAACTAATTTTAACTTAAATGAAGAATAAAGACAACTGCCTCAGGTTTCACTCTTGAGTGGTTTGGGGGAAGGGATGTACAGCAGCTATGAGGGTATAAAACAAAAGAAGAGTCTGACAGTAGCCAAAATACTCTTAACAGGCTCCCCCACCAAAGTTCCATCGGGGGCTTGTTGTCCATCTGTAAGGTCTACCCTCCTCCAAGCTGACCTCTAATATACTGGCTGCCATTACTACCTGGGTTCAGATAATAAGACTATATCCTTTGGTGTATGTTTCTAGTAATTTCAGATATGAGTATGTGCACTTTCTCAAGATGACCCTCCTTGCTCCCCTCCACACAAGACAATCATCCTAGTGCACAGTGCCTAAGCTTACTGTTCATAGTCTTTTTCTTCATCCTTAGAAGACATTTTTAAAAAAAGAAATCAGGGTTTGGTTGGGCATACAGACCAGTATTTAGCTCAAATTGATATTCTAACAGTCTTCACATTCACATAAATTCATCTCGATTCAATTCAAATTTTTAATGTTTAATTTGTTTTTGATACAGAGAGAGACAGAGCATGAGAGGGGGAGGGACTGAGAGAGGAGATACAGAACCGGAAGCAGGCCCCAGGCTCTGAACTAGCTGTCAGCACAGAGCCTGATGCGGGGCTTGAACCCACAAACGTGAGATCTGACCTGAGCCGAAGTGGGAGGCTTAACTGACTGAGCCACCCAGGCGCCCCTCAATTCAATTCAAATTCAGTGGTGGTGCTAGTTATATTATTAGTCATAGTATTTCATTAAGCATGGCTCAGTGTTTTCTGGGAAGCACCTGCCTTTGCCTCTCCCTACAGGCTCAATTCTGCACTTTCCTTGGGAGGTTAACATCCTTGCCAAAACTCTATTATAGGTGGTGGAACAATTTGGCGTATGCAAAACCTCCAAAGAAACATAAAGCTACTGATAAGAAAGTACAGCATCAAACTGGAGAGGGACAGAATGGTTCCAGTGACAAAATTATCTCCATCACTAAAAAAACCAAAATCCTCAGTGAGATTTTTTCATAGCCTCATATTCACTGCTCTGCTGAGTTTCTTTGCAAATTTCCATTGTGACTGCTCTCAGTCATACCCTAAAGCACCTTTAGCCTTCATTAGCCATTTGTAATAATAATAATCCTTCACATGTAATGTACAGCTTATCATAAATATATATATCATATGATGTCTAGGATATTATTTATTTACATTTAATAACAACTTAATGTGTTTCACGTACTGCTTTATCATATGACATATACACACATGTATATAGTATATATATGGCATATACATGTGCTTAGAGCCCTGAACCACACTGTATCAGCTTATCTAGATTGTGTATAAAATGTGATTTATGGTGAACACCTCTTTTCCTTCTGGGAGATCTGGATTTTCCATAACTGTAATCAGTCACTGTAGTTACTCCTAAAAATCCTGGACTTTTAGGCTCAAGCAAGCTTCTCTGGCAGAAAACACTTTGCATATGTTTCTGCAGTTTATTGCTGTGGGATTAAGCACATTCTATGAGACTCCACAGAGAAAGGACTCTTGGAAGCTTGCACCTGGTATCCTGTAAATTCTGTTTGATATATCTTTTACTTTTATTAGTCTTGTTTTTTATCCTTTCGCTGTAATAAACCATAGCCTGATTATGACTTCCAAGTCTTCTGAGTCTTTCTAGCACCCCAGTGAGTGTGAGAGTGGCTTTGGGAACCAATAGTACAGTCTTACAATGTTATAATCATTAATATTCCATTTTGCATATAAGGAAGCTGAGCTTCAGAAAGATCAAATGACTTCCCCAAGAGTAGAGTTAGTGCTTGAGCTGGAACTAGAACACAGCTCTTGCCAAATCCTACACTTTTTCTTCTATACTAAACTCCCTGTGTAAATTGTGTTCAGGTTGTAGGTGTAGATAAGGTGGTATCAGAGGTCTCTTTTGACTCTAAAAGTCCGTGGGCACCTGGGTGGCTCAGTCAGTTAAGCATCTGGCTTCGGCTCGGGTCACGATCTCATGGTTTGTGGGTTTGAGCTCCGTTTTGGGCTCTGTGGTGACAGCTCAGAAACTGGAGCCTGTTTCAGATTCTGTGTCTCCCTCTCTCTCTGCCCTTCCCCTGCTGGCTCTCCCCCCCTCTCTCTCTCTCTCTCAAAAATAAATAAAAACATTAAAAAAATTTTTTAAAACCATAACTGTATTCCAGAAGCACACATTTAAATAAGAAAAGGAAAGGGGGAAGTATAACTAAACGTAATGCAAATGTTGTTCAAGTCATCTCTCCCTATTCCTCCTTTGCACACCTCACTTCTGTCCTAGGGTATACAGGGTTCTTGACACTATGCAATAATGCACGGCCAAGGAAAAATTACACTTTAAAGAATAACTAGTTCTACTAAGCATGGTTTTATCCAAGCAATATACATAGTCCTTGAAAAATACAACTGTACACATGGATTTGAGAAAGACTTTGGGTTTGTTCATTGTCATTACTAGGGTAAGAATGGAAGGGAAAATTTATAGCCTTCTCTGACCTGATAATGCCAACATAACTTTGCCTTACTCTAAACTCCCAAAGGACTGGCTTTGTCACTCAACACTCCCCATACATCTGTGTAGTCTGTCTCACTCACTAAGTTATATATTTTGCAAATGATGGAAAAGAGATTGTGACAAGGTATGATAATAGAGAAAACTTAGGAAATGAATCCTCTTTCATTAAATTTGATATATTTAAAGCATGTTATGTTTTTTTTAGTTTTCTCAATTATTTATTTGAGATAAAAATTAGAATTGCTGTGCCAATGGGATATGCAATTTTAAATGCTTTCAATGCATATTTTGTTCTTAGTAAAAGTTATGCTAATTTCCAATCATTTACACTAGAATTTAATGAGCAGACCCATTCTACAATCTCACAATTACATGAGCATTATCCTTTTTTAAAAAATAGTTTATTGTCAAATTGGTTTCCATACAACACCCAGTGCTCTTTCCCATAAGTGCCCTCCTCCATCACCACCACCTCTTTTCCCTCCTTCCCCTTCCCCTTCAACCCTCAGTTCATTTTCAGCATTCAATAGTCTCTCAAGTTTTGTGTCCCCCTCTCTCCCCAACTCTCTTTCCCTCTTACCCTCCCCCTGGTCCTCCATTAGGTTTCTCCTGTTCTCTTGTTAGACCTATGAGTGCAAGAGAACAATAATTCATTCATATGAATGAATTAGTCTGCAATCTTGCTTTTATCCCCAACATAAAAATATCATTGGGTGAATTTCAAGGTCCTGGGTTAAGTCGTTGTGTTCGTTTGTTTGTTTGTTTTGCCAAGCTAGGTAAAATTTCCCACTGAGCAGGGAGAGTGGGCAGAGGCCCACCTATATAACAACCAATCTTATCCTTGACAATGGCTTCCTAAAGGGTCTTTCTGCTCTGAGTTTGGCATCAGCAAATCCAGTTACATTGCAATGTGTGAGGGTTTTCACATATTTATATCACTCAGAAAAAGCATGTTTGTCTATGTGGAGAAGAGTATGGTGGTTGTGCAGTGTGAAGGGATAGAATTTGGCTTGATTAGAGAGAAAAAGACCTCTAATGAAGCACTGAAAGACAGCTAAACAGGTCGAGATTGATTTGTTATCATGCATAAAAGGGAATATTTGGGGAGAAGGGAGGAAGAGACAGCTTGATTACTTATGAAGATATTTTCAGGCATAGAGTAGCACATAGCATATCATATCCATTAATAAAACTGTGCTTTGGAAGACAAAATGTAGAGCATTTACACTTAACATAAAGCTCCAGGTTTGAGGAACTATTATTAACCTGAATCCAACAACTGTTTCCATACACAACTATATACACTTAGCCAGATGAGCATACAACATTCCTAAACTAGACACTCTTTAATTCTGCCTTTATTTGCAAACTAACAAAAAAGTACATATTTACCAAATTGTTCTGATAGCAGGGGGGATTGCAGAACTTAAAGGCAAAACAAAGTAGGTAATTAAAAACAAGGAAGTTTACACATACATTCACACAATCCATCCCACAAGTGCTCTACATCACATTAGCTTTTTCTGATTAAGCTATGCTCCCTTTCATTGGAGGAAGATAAAGATCAGAGCCATGGGCATTTCAGTCTCTTTTCTACTTGGCCAATGGATACCTACTGTGGATTCTGTTAAGATTCATTCAGTGTGACCAGTAATAGAGTGAGACTTGCCTAGCAAATTAGAGCTATTGCTTTTTGGTCTGGGTTTCAGTTTTCCCAATTGTAAAGTGAAGGGACAGATGTGTACCTCCCAAATAAGTTTCTTTTTCGGAAGAGAGGAATGCTGAGATTCCAAGGCAAGGTCTATAGAAATCTGACCATAGTTATGATGACAGTACTTTGATGACTATTGGTTTCTGTGCTGACATAAAGGGAAAGAACATACTCCTCCTTCTTAGAAGGCAAATATTTCTTTAGGCTTTGAGTCAGAGAAACTATAGACAATTTCTAGGCTAAAGATGAAACCACCTCTAAGGCTAGGGTTTGAGGGACCCTGGTATGCACCAAAGTTAAGGGAATAATTTGGGCCCAGAGCGCCAGAGTCAACAAAAAATTCCAGTTGAAACCCCAAATAGTCATGTAATAATCATTTAATATCTATTGAATGTGCTAGTGTTTATAAGATAAACTGAAAAAATGTGGATTTTGTGAGAGCAAAGAATTAATCAGCTCAATCTGAAGTCAAGTTAGTGTATTTTCAACAAGTGCTAAAATAAAAAGTTACCTACCCACTAAGTTCTGAGAGAAATACTGGGTCACTTTAAGAACTAAATGTCTAACTCTTATGATGGAGGGAAAACAGATTTTATGTTACAGATTGACTTATTAATGTATGATACTACTTAACATGTGTAGCATTTTATGTTATGAATGAATAATTCACATTTTTGTGATGTTAAATTTATAAAGTATTTTAACATATTTCATACAATTTATCTTATGTTGATCTCTCCCAACAGTCCTGTGAGTGTAAATGGGTAGGTGTTATTATCCCTTTTTTTACAGATGATGAATAGGAGGCTGAGAGAGGTTGAGTTCTATATAGCCAGCCTTAGAATCCAGGCATCAAGATTCCAAACTTCTCCTACTTTGTGGTGAGGTCAGTAAGGCACACAAAAATGACATGATGCTGCATACTTTATTCAAAACTTCTTATGTATCCCAAAGTTTATCATGACACAAGTTTACTTGTTGCAATGCTTGCCAACATGAAACCCAAGCTTAACTTCTTGAATCAGTAGTGAGATATTTGCTGGGAGACAAATCTTACATTATTTCCTGATTTTGGCTCAAATACCCCTTTACCAAGAAAAAAGAAGAGGGTGATACAATTTTATTTTATTTTTTAATATAATTTATTGTCAAGCTGGCTAACATACAGTGTATGCAGTGTGCTATTGGTTTGGGGGATAGATTCCCATGGTTCATCACTTACATACAACACCCAGTGCTCATCCCAACAAGTACCCTCCTCAATGCCCATCACCTATTTCATTTTCCTCTCTCCCCTGCCCCCCAGCAAGCCTCAGATTTTTCTTTGTATTTAAGAGTCTCTATGGTTTCCCTCCCTCCTTCTCTGTAATTATTTTTTCCCCTTCCCTTCTCCCATGGTCTTTTGAGAAACTTAGGTTTCACAAGTTCCACATATGAGTGAAAACATATGATATCTGTATTTCTCTGACTGACTTATTTCAATTAGCATAATACCCTTCAGTTCCATCCACCTTGCTGCAAATGGCAAGATTTCACTCTTTCTCATTGCCAAGGAGTATTCCATTGTATGTATAAACTGCATCTTCTTTATCTATTCATCAGTTGAAGGACATTTAGGCTCTTTCCATAACTTGGCTATTGCTGAAAGTGCTGCTGTAAACATTGTCGTACATGTGTTCCTACGAATCAGCACTCCTGTATCTTTTGAATAATTCCTAGTAGTGCTATTGCTGGGTCATAGGGCAGTTCTATTTTTAATTTTTTTTAGGAAACCCAAAATGTTTTCCAGCAAGAAGATTCCCATTGGAAGATACACGTTTAAGAACTTCCCAGAATCTTACAAAGATTTCCAGATCCCGGGGTTGGGGGGGGGGGGGGGCAGCAAGTATTCTTCCATCTAGTGGCCATTGGCAGGAATTTCAACTTCCTTGTACCCTAGGAAGGAGACATACTGTGGATATTTCATTTTTCATCCACATGGAATATGGTTAAAAAAAAAAAGTGATCCCTATTCCAACAGAATTCAATAGCAAATACACAACTGCACCATACACATATCCTCAGGTCAGACTTCTTTGAAAGTGATTAAGGTAAAAGTTAGAACTTCCCTATGACCCAGCAATAGCACTACTAGGGATTTACCCAAGGAATACGGAAGTGCTGGTGCGTAGGGGCACATGTACCCCAATGTTCATAGCAGCACTCTCAACAACAGCCAAATCATGGAAAAAGCCTAAATGTCCATCACCTGATGAATGGATCAAGAAGATGAGGTTTATCTATACAATGGAATAGGACATGGCAATGGGAAATAATTAATTTGGCGATCCATGGCAACGTGGATGGACCTCGAGGGTGTCATGCTAAGTGAAATAAGTCAAGCAGGGAAGGACAGATACCATGTTTTCACTCATAAGCCTAACAAGAGAAACCTAAGAGAGGACCATGGGGAGGGGAAGGGGGGGGGAGAGTTAGGGAGAGGGAGGGAGGCAAATCATGAGAGACTCTTGAATACTGAAAACAAACTGAGGGCTGGAGGGGGAAAGAGGAAGGGCGGTGATGGTCATGGAGGAGAGCACTTGTGGGGAAGAGCACTGGGTGTTATATGGAAACCAACTTGACAATAAACTATATACAAAAAAGCACAATAAGATAAGAAAAGATACAGCAACATGATCTTTTCTACTAAAAAAAAAATAAACATACATGTATCATGCAATCCAGCAAGTGCGCTCCTATATTCCCTATTGAATTTAAAACTAATGTCTATACAAAAACCTGTATGAAGATGTATATAGCAACTTTACTCATAATTCCCAAACGCTATAAATAATCAAGATGTCCTTCAACAGGAATGGATAAACATCTTTATAATGAAATATTATTCAGTGATGAAAAGGAACTCTTTTAAAGGACTACTTATTCACACAATCACATGGATGAATTTTAAATGCACTTTGCTGAAAAATAGAAGCCATACACCAAAGGCTACATATTATATGATTCTATTTATATGACACTCTGGAAAAGGTAAAATCATAGGGATGAAACATCCATCAGTAGTTTCCTGGTGTTAGGGGAAAAAAGGGCTGGATGGTGTAAGAGGGAAATTTTGAGTGTAACACAACTCATCTGGATGGTACTTGGGTGGTAAATACATGATACTATACAGTTGTCAAAACCTATAGAAAAATAATTTACAGAAAATGAGCTCTGATGTATGTAAATTTAAAAACTAACAAGATGCCAAGGGATCCAGGATGAAATTAAGACTATGACAAGTCAATCAAGTGAATCTAAGTGTATTATAGGTGTGTGGCATAACTGCACTGGGTGGGGTATGAAGTTGACTTCATTTTGGAAAGTGTGTTTTAACCTGAAACTATAAGGGTAAAGACAAAAGAATTACACATAGAATTGGTGGGACAGGTTTTGGGGCAAGATGGCAGAGAAGTAGGGAGCTCCATACCTTCCACCTGCATTTCTCAAAGAATGAAGGGCTGAAGCGAAAGGACTCAGTACTGCAAAAGTGTGAGAGGGAAAGAGACAGAGTCCACTAAGAAGACAGCTTCATAGAGCAACCTCAAGAAACAAACCAAAGTACATACACATGGTGGAGAATCCCAAATATCACTATGAGTATGAAAATAAAATAACCAAAGTCAAAACAAGAGAGACAAAAGGACACCATTGAAAGAACCACTAAACTAGCCCTACAAGAAATTCTAAGGGGGACTCTATGAGGGAAATGCTGCAAAGAACACGAAGTACCAGATATACCACTAAAGCATGAATCCTACAGAAAACACAATGACTCTAAACCCATATTTTTCAATAACAACACTGAATGTGAATGGACTAAATGCTCCAATCAAAAGACATAGGGCAGCAGAACGGATATAAAAACAAAATCCATCTATTTGTTGTCTACAAGAGACTCATTTTAGACCTGAGGACACCTTAAGATTGAAAGTGAGGGGATAGAGAAATATCTATCATGCTAATGGCATTCAAAAGAAAGCTGGAGTAGCCATACTTATTTAAGACAAACCACATTTTATTTTATTTATTTTATTTTAAATAGTTTATTGTCAAATTGGTTTCCATACAACACCCAGTGCTCTTCCCCATAAGTGCCCTCCTCCATCACCACCACCTCATTTCCCCCCTCCCCCTTCCCCTTCAAGCCTCAGTTCATTTTCAGCATTCAATAGTCTCTCGAGTTTTGCATCCCTCTCTTTCCCCAACTCTCTTTCCCTCTTACCCTCCCCCTCGTCCTCCATTAGGTTTCTCCTGTTTTCCTGTTAGACCTATGAGTGCAAACACATGGTATCTGTCCTCTGCCTGACTTATCTCGCTTAGCATGACGCCCTCAAGGTCCATCCACTTTCCTACAAATGGCCATATTTCATTCTTTCTCATTGCCATGTAGTACTCCATTGTGTATATATACCACATCTTCTTGATCCACTCACCAGGTGATGGACATTTAGGCTCTTTCCATGTTTTGGCTATTGTTGACATTGCTGCTATGAACATTGGGGTACATGTGCTCCTATGCATCAGCACTTCTGTATCCCTTGGGTAAATCCCGAGCAGTGCTACTGCTGGGTCATAGGGGAGTTCTATGGATAGTTTTTTTGAGGAACCTCCACACTGTTTTCCAGAGTGGCTGCACCAGTTTACATTACCTGTCTCTCCACACCCTCGCCAGCATCTATAGACTCTTGATTTGTTCATTTTAGCCACTCTGACTGGCGTGAGGTGGTATCTCAGTGTGGTTTTGATTTGTATTTCCCTGATAATGAGTGATGTTGAGCATCGTTTCATAGGCCTGTAGGCCATCTGGATGTCCTCTTTGGAGAAGTGTCTGTTCATGTCTTCTGCCCATTTATTCACTGGGTTATTTGTTTTGTGGGTGTGAAGTTTGGTGAGTTCCTTGTAGATTTTAGATACTAGCCCTTTATCTGATATGTCATTTGCAACTATCTTTTCCGATTCTGTCGGTTGCCTATTACATTTCTTGATTGTTTCCTTTACAGTGCAGAAGCTTTTTATCTTGAAGAGGGCCCAAGAGTTCAGTTTTTCTTTCATTTCCCTTGCCTTTGGTGATGTGTCGAGTAGGAAATTGCTGTGCAAACCATATTTTAATGTTAAGGCAGTAACAAGAGATGAAGAAGGGCATTATATAGCAGTTACAGGGTCTGTACATCAGGAAGAGCTAACAATTATAAATGTCCATGCACCGAATTCAGAAGCACCCAAATACATAAAACAATTCATTATAAACATAAGTAATCCTATTAATAAGAGTGTGATAATTGCAGGGGACTTTAATACTTCACTTACAAAAATGGATGGATCAACATGACAGAAAATCGATAAAGAAACAATGGACCTGAATAACACATTGGAACACATGGACTTGACAGATCTATTTAGAGCTCTACATCTTGAAGCTATGGAATTCACTTTCTTCTCAAGTACACATGGAACATTCTCCAAGATAGACCACATACAGGGTCATAAAGCAGCCATCAATAAATATAAAATAATGGAGATCAGACCATGCATACTTTCAGATCACAATGCTATGAAACTGGAAATTAACCACAGGAAAAATTCTGGAAAACCTCCTGAAACATGGTGGATAAAGAACACCCTACTAAAGAACAAATGGGCCAAACAGGCAAACAGAGAAGAAATTAAAAAATATATGGAAACAAATAAAAATGAAAATACAATCCAAACTCTTTGGGATGCAGCAAACGCATTCCTAAGAGAAAAGTACATTGCAATTCAGGCCTATCTCAAGAAGCAAAAGAAATTGCAAATATAAAATCTAACAGTGCGCCTAATGGAGCTAGAAGCAGAGCAGCAAGAACACCTGAACCCAGCAGAAGAAGAGAAATAATAAAGATCAGGGCAGAGATAAACAATGTAGAATCAAAAAAAAAAAAAACCAGTCGAATGGATCAAGGAAACCATGAGTAGGTTTTTTGAAAAAAATGAACAAAAATGATAAACCTATAGCAAGGCTCCTCAAAAGAAAAGAGAGAGCACCCAAATAGAAAAAATAACAAGTGAAATGGATCTATTACAACCAATCTGTCAGAAATACAAATAATTATCAGGGAATACTATGAAAAAATATATGCCAACAAAAAATGGACAAATTTTTAAACACACGTGCCCTACCAAAATTCAAACAGGAAGAGAGAAAATTTGAACAGACCCATCACTAGTGAAGAAATTGAATCAGTTATTAAAAATCTCCCAACAAATAAGAGCCCTGGGCCAGATAGCTTCCCGGGGGAACTCTACCAGACATTTAAATCAGATTTAATACCCACTCTTCTCAAATTATTCCACAAAAGAGAAATGGAAGGAAAACTTCAGAACTCATTCTATGAAGCCAGCATCACTCTGATTCCCAAACCAGTCAGAGACCCAGCCAAAAAAGAGAACTACAGGCCAATATCCTTGATGAATACAAATGCAAAAACCCTCAACAAGATACTAGCACAAGATTCAACAGCATATAAAAAGAATTATCCACCATGATCAAGTGGGATTCATTCCTGGGTTATAGGGGTAGTTCAACAGGTGGAAATCAATCAATGTGATACATCACATTAACAAAAGAAAAGATAAAAATCATGTGATCCTGTCGATAGATGCAGAAAAAGCATTTGACAAAATACAGCATCCTTTCTTAATAAAAACCCTTGAGAAAGTCGGGATAGAAGGAACTTACTTAAACATCATAAAAGCCATTTCTGAGAAGCCCACAGCTAATATCATCCTCAATGGGGAAAAACTAACATCTTTCCCCCTGAGATCAGAAACATGACAAGGATATCCACTCTCACCACTGTTTTTTAACATAGAGCTGGAAGTCTTAGTATCTGCAATCAGACAACAAAAGGAAATAAAAGACATCAAAATGGGCAAAGATGAAGTCAAACTTTCACTTTTCGCAGATGACATGATACTCTACATGGAAAACGCTACAGACTCCACCAGAAGCCTACAAAACTGATCCATAAAATCAGAAAAGCTGCAGGGTACAAAATGAATGTACAGAAATCAGTTGCATTTTTATACACCTATAATGAAGAAAAAGAAAGAAATCAAGAAGCTTATCCCATTCACAATTGCACGAAAAGCCATAAAATACCTGGATATAAACCTAACCAAAGACGTAAAAGTTCTGTATGATGAAAACTATAGAAAACTTATGAAAGAAGTTGAAGAAGCTTCTACTACAAAGCTGTCATCATCAAGACAGTATGGTATTGGCACAAAAACAAACACATAGACCAATGGAATAGAATAGAGAATCCGGAACTGGACCCACAAATGTATGGCCAATTAATCTCTGAAAAAGCAGGACAGCATATCCAATAGAAAAAAGACAGCCTCTTTAACAAGTGGTGCTGGGAGAACTGGACAGCAAAATGCAGAAAGCATCTAGAATACTTTCTTACACCATACACAAAATGAACTCAAAATGGATGAAGGACCTGAATGTGAGACAGGAAACCATCAACACCATACAGGAGAAAGCAAGAAACAGCCTCTCTGACCTCAACTGCAGCAATTCCCTACTCCTACATCCCCAAAGGCAAGGGAAAAACAAAAATTAACTACTGGGACCTCAGCAAGATTAAAAGCTTCTGCACTGTGAAGGAAACAATCAAGAAAACTAATAGGCAACCAATGGAATGGGAAATGATAGTTGCAAATGACATATCAGATAAAGGGCTAGTATACAAAATCTACAAGGAACTCACTAAACTCCACACCCAAAAAACGAATAATCCAGTGAAGAAATGGGTAGAAGACATGAAGAGATACTTCTCCAAAGAGGACATCCAGATGGCCAACAGGCACATGAAAAGATGCTCAGTGTCACTCATCATCAGGGAAATACAAATCAAAACCACACTGAGATACCACTTCACGCCAGTCAGAGTGGCTAAAATGAACAAATCAAGAGACTATAGATGTTGGCGAGGGTGTGGCGAGACGGGCACCCTCCTACACTGTTGGTGGCAATGTAAACTGGTGCAGCCACTCTGGAATACAGCATGGGGGTTCCTCAAAAAACTATCAGTAGAACTCCCTTATAACCCAGCAATAGCCCTGCTAGGGATTTATCCAAGGGATACAGAAGTGCTGATGCATAGGAGCACATATACCCCAATGTTCATAGCAGCACTGTCAAAGATAGCCAAATCATGGAAAGTGCCTAAATGTCCATCAACTGATGAGTGGATCAAGAAGATGTGGTATATATACACAGTGGAGTACTACATGGCAATGAGAAAGAATGAAATCTGGCCATTTGTAGGAAAGTGGATGGACCTTGAGGGTGTCATGCTAAGCGAAATAAGTCAGGCGGAGAAGGACAGATACCATATGTTTGCACTCATAGGTCTAACAGGAGATACCCAACAGAGAACCATGGGGAGGGGAAGGGAGGAAAAGAGTTAGGGAGAGGGAGATTGGCAAATCCTGAGAGACTCTTGAATACTGAAAACAAACTGTGGGCTGAAGGGACAGGGGGAAAGGGGAAGGGTGGTGATGGTCATGGAGGAGGGCACTTGTGGGGAAAAGCACTGGGAGTTATAGGGGTACCACCTTGACAAAAAACTATTAAAAGAAGAATCACACATAACACTACTCTGGTTGGTAAATTTGTTTCTTATGAGGTATGAGTGAATGATTCTGAAACCATTTTATATATATGTATTATACAAATGAATGGGTGATGGATAGTAAAAGCCAGATTGCTCACTATTAGAGAGGGAAGCTACCAATAAACAATAAACGAAATTTAGAATGAACAATGTAGTACTGTATTAAAATTGGAGACTCAGTATGAGCTCATGTGTAGCTTAATATATATAGTATATTAACGTATATTATTAATATATGCCCACAAATGAATAGATATATAGAAGATACACTAACAAATATGGATACATATGTGTATATGAGTTAGCATACAAATATATATTACCTTCATCTGTCCACTAAGAAAGCCTAGAAGCAGTGATAGCTTAGAAACAATGACCATTCCCAGATGTTAGTTTCCAAATACAATTCTCCAATAAAAGCAACTAAAGTTCCTTGGAGAAATGGCTGTATCTAGGGCTAGGAATGGGTAAATACAAGATGAGTCTAGAATATCTTGTAGTATGAGAAATAAGGAAGTACTGAAAAGATAAAAGGAAGGGGGCATTTCAAAGGCACATAGGAGCGAACCTGAAAGAATTCCCAACGGTTAAAGTTGGAACAATTTGAGCCACAAAATAAATGAGGTAGTACTAAATGAAAACTCAAAGTATATAATAAATATGAGTCCATACACATATAAATGGATGATTGAATAAATAAATGGTGGCATAGAAAATATCTTCCTTACTGACAATTCCAAATTTTAAAAAGGATTTTAATGGTAAAATTGGTAACATCTGAATGAAGTTTAAAGTTTAGTTAATAGTAATATACCAACGTTGGTTTCTTAATTTTCATAAATGCTGCTAAGTAATGTAAGATGATAACATTAAGGGAAACTGGATGAGAAATGTATGGGAGTTCTCTGTGCTATTTTTGAAGCTTTTCTGTAAAAATAAAATTAATCCAAAATAAAGTTTGATAAAAGTTAAACCATATGGAATATATGGAAATGTTCACACACACACACACACAGAGTCAGTAGTTTAAACATATATGTTTATCAAATTCCTCCTTAACACACAATTGGGGATTAAAAGAGTCTTCTGAAGGTCAGAGGCCCACCATTATCTGACGTTGTAACCTTGAACAAGCTCTTTTTTCAACTCTGAGCTTGAATTTTCCATCTGTACCATGAGAGATTGAACCAGATGGCCCCAAAGGCCCTTACAGATCTACCTACTCCGGGCTCCTCCTTAGCTGTGTGGGAGGCAGGAACAGAACTAAAAAACTTCCCTTGGGTTTATTTAACAGTATCAGCTGCTTTACCAACACAAGCTCAAAGTAGAATCCTCCATGTGAGTTCTAATTGCCAACAATCCCAGAGAGATGGATTCAGTAAGAAGCAGCATGGAACTGAGGATAGTATAAACCTCCTTTCTGAGCAAAGTCTTGTGTTCTCTAAGAAATGAGAACAATTGGAAAGCCATATATAGGTGGGGTTTAAGAAAAAGGGAATATGAACCAAAACTTGTATTTGTATGGTTAAGATACATGTTGCTTCTTATTGAGCCACTGCTTCTCAACCACTCAGCTAAGCAAGGACATATTGCAAATAAACCAAAGTGGCTTCAAAATGTCACTCTTTCTATTCATCAGACATTGGGAGGTAGTATTTGAGAGCAACTAAAGCCTAATGCCCAGGGGAGAGTTAGGTCCACTCATGGCAATTGCACTAGTAACACTCCCTACTCCTAAAGGACCTTTGTCAGGTCAGACTCTTCAAGGAAATAACCCTTGACTCCCTAGAACCAGAATATGCTAGCTTCAGACCTTAACATCACTTCAATGGCTTTATAGGAGAGAGATGGCTGAGAAAGATATGCACACTCACTTTTGAAGACAGTGACTGCATTTGATAAATGTATATACTTACGCACAGCGAGTCAACCTCAAAATGAAAGGGCTAGACACCATCTTGTAAAAATTTAAACCAGCATAAGTATTCTTAGCCAATTCCAGCCTGCCTAAAGCCTAGGCAGAAAGGGGAAGATTAAAATAATAAAGGTAGAAAATGAACCAAAAATTCAATGGAGATTTCCAAATCTTAACCTGCAAGAGAATTAAGGAGTGCTTCACTCAGAAAGGAACACAAAGCTATTGTTGCCACCACTATAGCTGTGCTTAAACCCAACAGTTGCTATTATATTTCATTATTCTCTCAATCAGTTAACAAGTCTAACTGTCAGTATGACAGACAACCTGAGGAACTCTGGATTGTGCCAGAAGTTCACAGCTTTGAAGCCAAAGGAGCTTTCTGCAGACGGTGTTTTTTAGATAAAAGCCTTGCTTCCATCTTTATATTTATATAATTTTCATACCGAGCAATGTGGACATTTGGGTACAGCTGTATAATTTTCTTAACAGGTTTAAAAAAATTTTTAATATATATATTTTTTTACCCAGGACATTTTCTGTCAACACAGAAGCTCCAGTTAGACAGTGATGGAGCACAGGCTTTTTATTTTAGCTTTTACACCTTTGCTCCAGACAAATTTCTAGAAACATACAAACTACCCAAACTGACTGAAGTAGAAATAGAAAAATCTAAATGGACTTATTACTAGTAAAAAGATTGAATCAGTAAACAAAACCCTCCTAACAAAGAAAAGCCTAGGACCAGATAGCTTCATTGGTAAATTCTATAAAACATTTAAAGAAGAATTAGAACCTATTATCCTCAAATATTTCAAAAATACAAGAGGAGGAAATATTTTCTAACTCTTACCATGAGGCCAAAGTCAGATGAAGACATCACAAGAAAAAATATCTATAAACCAGTATCTCTTATAAATATGGATGAAAACATTTTCAATGAAAAAAACTATCAAACAGAATCCAGCATCATATTAAAAGGATTATATACCATAACCAAGTGGGATTTAGCCAAGCAATGAAAAGTTGGTGTACAAAAATTTCTCAATATAATATACCACATTGATAGGAGGAAAAAAAGAGATAAAAATGACAGAGGAGAAGGACTCTAGGCTTGTCTTGTCACATGAACACAACTAGACAACTATCAAATCATTATAAAAACCTCAGAAATGAAACTGAAGACTGACAGAACTCCACAACTAAAGAAAAAGAAGAAGCCACATCAAAAAAGGTAGGAAATGTGGAGATGCGGTTTAGGGGAGAAATAGAATGCTGATACTGCAGAGGAGAGGAAGCCGTGGTCATGCGGAAAGGCAGGAGAGAAAGAAGCACATAGCAGAACAAAGGAGAACACTTCCCAAAGCCATTGGCTGGAAAAGGGAGAAAGGCTGATTTTCCTGAATTCTTGCAATCAGCAAAGCTTAAACACTGGAGTTTGAAAGGTAAGTGGGCTTAGCTAAGATAGAGCCCTGAGGGCACTGTCCTACTCTTGGAGGGAAGGTAATCTAACAATTTGGGGGCAGAGGGTGTGGAAACAAATTTGAGGAGTGCCTGGGGACCACAGGGGGAAGATTATTCACTGTTCTTGGAGATACCTATCCAGGGACAAAAGAGCCAGCAGGAACCATTTTCTTCTCCTGACCCTCAACACAGGGCCAGCTGAGGAAGCAGCTCAGCCCCAACACTGGATGCCTAATTTGTTTAAACCAAGTCCCATACCCCTGCACACTGGTGCGCTTACTCTTCTCCATCAAGCTTGCATCAGTCTCAATGCGGCAGACCCCTTCCCCAGAAGACTAGCACACCCTTGTCCACACCACATCCCCCAGCCAGAGAGTTCTTCAGGGCTTCAGTTCTAGTGGAAGTAATATCAGTTTTCATTTAAAAATTAGAACAGAGTATACCTAGTTAAAACTCACCACATTTTGGCCAAGAATTAAACATTGCCGACTGCAGGCAAGGAAAGCCTCTGCAGTAGACTAGGACAGAAGGATAGAGCAATGAAAACACAATAGCAGAGCACATGCAGCACACACTAGAGACCATCCCTGGAGCGCCAAGCCCTGGACACTATATGACCTCTTCTTCATAAAGCCATTACTCTCAGGAACAAAAAACATAATGGACTTGAAGGAGGGGCGGCAAGATGGTGGAGAAGGAGGGAGTTCCATACTTCCTGCCTGCATCTTTCAAACAAAGAAGGGCTGAAGCCAAGACTCTGAACCGCAAGAGTCTGGGAGGAAAAGAGATGGAGTCTACTAAAAAGACATCTATGAGGTGTGTGTTTGCGAACTGGGGAAGACAAAAATGGGCTGGGACACGGAGACATGGAGTGGAGGGAGCTCCCTCTGCAGAGAGACAAAAAGAAGAAAAAGAGTGGCTGGGGAATCTTAGAACGGTCTCTGGAAGAGAGAAATAAGTGCAGCCCGGGACAGAGAGAGATCATACCATCCCATCTCTAGCTGCAAGGCTTTTGGAGAGAAATCCTGTCTCTAGCTGCGGAGACTTCTTTGGGCCTGGTGCCAGGGGATCACAGTTGCAGTCGGATTCAGGAGGAGCAGGTCCCATACTCGATACCCCGGTAGGAAGTGCTCCGGCTTTCAATTACATTCCAGGCAGTATTATTAATGCAAACAGAGTAAGATCTGGAAACGAGGTCGGGCACAGGACATAAAACACAGCCCACCTTGGCTGTGCCCACAGCACAATGCGATCGAACCCAAAAGAGTGTTTTGCAATGCCTGGTTCGAGAGGTGACTGGGGGTCGCCATTTTTCTCCCCACAACAACCAAGGCAGGCCGGAGAGATGCATAGTGGAGGCGAGACCGGCCTACACCAAGCCACAACCATCTGCGCTGCTATGCTGCTTGGTTACTGGAGCTTGGATACGGAAACAGCCCCCTTCCAAGATCAACACTGATGCACTGCCGTGATTGACTCTAGATTAATTCTTGTTATTCAGATATATTCTCCCTTATCTCGCCCTTATCTCTCCCCTCTTCTGGACCAGGTATTCTGGTTATAGGTTTGTGTAAATAGGCATTCGATTCGCTTGATGCATGTTCTATCTCCATCATTACCTCTCTTTATAGCTCTCTGAAACAATCAGACCATATAGATTCTCTGGTTAACATTATCATTTTTTTTTCTTTTCTTTTCTCCCTACCTCTTGTTGTATTCTCTTTTTTCTTTATCCAAATTAAGGCTTTTAGTCTCTGCCTGATCCATGTTCAATTTCTCTTTCTCCCCACCCCTGTCATTTCTCTCTTTGTATATGCTCATCCATCAGCACCCTGCTCTTTATTTGTAGATGAGATTTCTGGTTTTATGCCTTTAGACTGTCCTTTGTCTTTTGTTGTTTTCATTTTATTTATTTATTTATTTATTTACTTCATTATTTTCCTTTTGGTTTGCTCATTTGTTTGATTGTTTGTGCATTTGTGTGATTTTGTTCCCTGTTTGTCTGTCTGTTTTCCTTCCCAGGGCTACCTCAAGAAATAAGCCAAAGTACATGAGGTGGAGAGTCCCAAATATCACTACAAGTAGGGAAATAAAATAACCAAAGTCTCAGCAAGAGAGACCAAGAGACTCAATTAAAAGAACACTTCCTGAATCGATAGACCCTGGACAGTAAATGAGCCTCCTTTAATATATAGCAGTACTTGAAGGTGAAGAGCGCATAACAACCTTTTAAAACTGACAAGAAACAGAAAGCTAGCAAAAATGATGACACGGAAGAACTCTCTTCCAAAGGAATTCCAGGAAGAAGTCACAGTTATAGAATTGGTCAACAGATATAAGCAACATAATGTAGAAAGAATTTAGAACAATAGTCATACAATTAATCACAGGGCTTGAAAACGGCATGGAAGACAGCAGAGAAGCTATTGCTACAAACACTATGGACTCTGAAAATAGTTGTGATGAATTTAAAAATGCTATAAATGTGGTGCATAATAAAATGGAGGTGGCCACGGCAAGGAATGAAGAGGCAGAGAGGAGAATAGGTGAATTAGAAGACACAATTATAGAAAAAGAGGAAGCCGAGAAAAAGAGAGATAAATTGACCCAGGAACATGAAAGGAGAATTCAAAAACAGAGTGATGCAATCAAACAGAACAATATACATCTCAGAGGAATTCCAGAAGAAGAAGAGAGAGAGAAAGGTGCTGTAGGGGGTACTTGGACTAATTATAGCTGAGAACTTCCCCAATCTGGGGGAAGGAAACAACCATTGAAATCCAGGAGGCACAGAGAATTCCTCTCAGACATAACTTGAATCGATCTTCTGCACGACATATCATAGTGACACAGGCTAAATATAAGGCTAAAGAGAGAATTCTGAAAGCAGTTAAGGATGAAAAGGCCCTAACATACAAAGGGAACATATCAGGGTGGTTGCAGACCTATCTACTGAAACTTGGCAGGCCAGAAAGGAATGGCAGGAAATCTTTAATGTGATGAACAGGAAAAATAGGCATCCAAGAATGCTCTATCCTGCAAGTCTGTAATTCAGAATAGAAGGAGAGAAAAAGGTTTTTCAAAACCAAAAAAAAATTTTTTTTTCAACGAATTCATCACCACTAAACCAGACCTATAAGAAATCCTAAGGGGGACTCTATGAGGGAAATGTCACAAGGAACACAAAGTACCAGAGACACCACTTAAAAACATGAATCCTACAGAGAACACAATGACTCTAAACCCATGTTTTTCAATAACAACTCTGAATGTAAATGGACTAAATTCTCCAATCAAAAGACAGAAAGTAGCAGAATGGATATAAAAACAGAATCCATCTATTTACTGTCTACAAGAGACTCATTTTAGAGGACACCTTAAGATTGAAAGTGAGGAGATGTGCCTTGCCAGGTCTCTCCGGTTAGACCTATGAATGCAAACATATGGTATCTATCCTTCTCTGCCTGACGTATTTCGCTTAGAATGACACCCTCAAGGTCCATCCACTTTGCTACAAATGGCCATATTTCATTTTCCTCATTGCCATAGAGTACCCCATTGTATATATATATACCACATCTTCTTGATCCATTCATCAATTGATGGACATTTAGGCTCTTTCCATAATTTGGCTATTGTAGAAAGTGCCAATATGAACATTGGGGTACATGTGCTCCTATGCATCAGCACTTCTGTATCCCCTGGGTAAATCCCTAGCAGTGCTATTGCTGGGTCATAGAGGAGTTCTATCGATAGGTTTTTGAGGAGTCTCCACAGTTTTCCAGAGCGGCTGCACCAGTGTACATTGCCACCAACAGTGTAGGAGGGTGCCCGTCTCTCCACATCCTCGCCAGCATCTATAGTCTTTTGATTTGTTCATTTTAGCGACTCTGACCAGTGTGAGGTGGTATCTCAGTGTGGTTTTGATTTGAATTTCCCTGATGATGAGTGACGCTGAGCATCGTTTCATGTGCCTGTTGGCCATCTGGATGTCCTCTTTGGAGAAGTGTCTGTTCAGGTCTTCTGCCCATTTCTTCACTGGATCATTCATTTTTTGTGTATGGAGTTCAGTGAGCTCCTTGTATATTTTGGATCCTAGCCCTTTATCTGATATGCCATTTACCACTATCTTTTCCCATTCTGTTGGTTGCCTATTAGTTTTTTTTTTACTGTTTCCTTTGCCTTGCAGAAGCTTTTTATCTTGATGAGGTCCCAGTAGTTCAGTTTTGTTCTTGATTCCCTTGTCTCTGGGGATGTGTCAAGGAAGAAATTGCTGCGATTGAGATCTAGGAGGCTATTTCCTGCTTTTTCCTCAAGGGTTTTTATGGTTTCCTGTCTCACATTCAGATCCTTTATCCATTTTGAGTTTATTTTTGTGAATGGTGTCAGAAAGTGGTCTAGTTTCATTTTTCTACATGTTGCTGTCCAGCTCTCCCAACACCACCTGTTGAAGAGGCTGTCTTTTTTCCATTGGATACTCTTTCCTGCTTTGTCAAAGATTAATTGGCCATATACTTGTGGGTCCAGTTCTGGGCTCTCTATTCTATTCCATTGGTCCATATGTCTGTTTTTGTGCCAGTACCATACTGTCCTGATGATGACAGCTTTGTAGTAGAGGCTAAAGTCTGGGATTGTGATGCCTCCCGTTTTGGTTTTCTGCTTCAATATTACTTTGGCTATTAAGGGTCTTTTGTGGTTCCATATGAATTTTAAGATAGTTTGTTCTAGCTTTGAGAAGAATGCTGGTGCAACTTTGATGGGGATTGCATTGAATGTGTAAATTGCTTTGGGTAATAATGACACTAACAATGTGTATTCTTCCAATCCATGAGCACAGAATGTTTTTCCATTTCTTTGTATCTTCTTCAATTTCCTTCATAAGTCTTCTATAGTTTTCATCATACAGGTCTTTTACATCTTTGGTTAGGTTTATTCCTCGGTATTTTATGGTTTCTTGTGCAATTGTGAATGGGATCTGTTTCTTGCTTTCTCTTTCTGTTGCTTCATTTTTAGTGTATAAGAATGCAACTTATTTCTGTACATTGACTTTGTACCCTGCAACATTACTGAATTCATTGATCAGTTCTAGAAGGCTTCTGGTGGAGTCGATTGGGTTTTCCATGTACAGTATCATGTCGTCTGCGAAAAGAGAAAGTGTGACTTCTTCTTTGCTGACTCTGATGCCTTTTATTTCCTTTTGTTGTCTGATTGCTGATCCTAGGACTTCCAACACTATGTGAAACAAGAATGGTGAGAGTGGACATCCCTGTCGTGTCCCTGATTTCAGGGGGAAAGTTCTCAGATTTTCCCCATTGAGGATAACATTGGCTGTGGGCTTTTCGTAAATGGCTTTTATGATGTTTAAGTAAGTTCATTTTATCCCAACTTTCTCTAGAGTTTTTATTAAGAAGAGATGCTGTATTTTGTCAAATGCTTTTTCAGCATCTATTGACAGGATCATATGATTTTTTTCTTTTGTTTTGTTGATGTGGTGTATCACATTAATGGATATGCAAATGTTGAACAAGCCTTGTAACCCAGGAATAAATCCCACTTGATCATAATGTATAATACATTTTATATGCTGTTGAATTCGATTTGCTAATATCTTGTTGAGTATTTTTGCATCTGTATTCATTAAGGATATTGGCCTGTAATTCTCTTTTTTTGTTGAGTCTCTGCCTAGCTTAGGAATCAGAGTGATATGTGCCTCATAGAATGAGTTTGGACTACTGAATACTGAAAACGAACCATAGACTGAAGGGGGAGGGGGAGGAGGGGAGGGCGTGATGGTCATGGTGGGGGGCACTTGTGGGGAGAAGCACTGGGTGTTATATGGAAACCGATTTGACAATAAACTATTATAAAAAAAAGAAAGTAAGGGGAAGATCAAAATAAATAAAACATTAAAAATTTTTAAAAAATAAATAAAGTGGGGTGCCTGGGGGGTCAGTCGTTAAGCCTTCGACTTCGGCTCAGGTCAGATCTCACGTTCGTGGGTTCAAGCCCCGTCAGGCTCCTTGCTGACAGCTAGCTCAGAGCCTGGAGCCTTCTTCCGGTTCTGTGTCTCCTTCTCCCTCTGCCCCCCTCTCATGCTCTGTCTCTCTCTCTATCAAAAATAAATAAAACATTAAAAATTTAAAAAAAAAGACAGTGAGGGGATGGAGAAAACCTATCATGCTAATGGAAGTCAAAAGAAAGATGGAGTAGCCATACTTATATCAGACAAACTGGACTTCAATGTAAAGGCAGTAACAAGAGATGAAGAAGGGCCTCATATAATAATTATAAGGTCTCTCTATAAAGAAAAGCTAACAATTAATATATGTAGGCATTGAATTCAGAAGCACCCAAAAACATAAACCAATTAATCACAAACAGAAACAATCTTATTGATAAGAATTTGCTAATTGCAGAAGACTTTAACACTCTCCTTACAGCAATAAATAGATCAACTAGACAGAAAAATCACTGAGGAAACAACGGATCTGAATGACACATTGGAACACATGGACTTGACAGATCTATTTAGAACTCTTCATCCTGAAGCTATGGAATTCACTTTCTTCTCAGGTGCATATGGAACATTCTCCAAGATAGATCACATGCTGGGTCATAAAGCAAACATCAATAAATATAAAAGAATGGAGATCATACCATGCAGACTTTCAGATCACAATGCTATGAAACTTGAAATCAATCACAGGGAAAAGTTTGGAAAACCTCCAGAAACATGGTGGATAAAGAAAACCCCACTAAAGAACGAATGGGCCAATTAGGGAAGAAATTTAAAAATATATGGGAAAAAAATGAAAATGAGAACACAACAATCCAAACTTGTTGGGATGCAGAAAAGGCAGTCCTAAGAGGAAAGTACATTGCAATCCAGGCCAATCACAAGAAACTAGAAAAAGTGCAAATATGAAATCTGACAGTGCACCTAAAGGAACTAGAAGCAAAACAGCAAGAACTCCCCAAACCCAGCAGAAATAGGGAAAAAATAAAGATCAGGACAAAATATAGAATCCAAAAAAAAAAAAGATGAATGGATCAATAAAAACATGAGTAGATTTTTTGAAAAAATAAACAAAAATGATAAACCTATAGACAGGCTTCACAAAAAGAAAAGACAGAACACCCAAATAGACAAAATCACGAGTGAAAATGGATCTTTTAAAAACAGAAATACAAGCAATTATCCCTCAGAAATACAAGCAATTATCAGAGAATACTATGAAAAACTATATGCCAACAAACTGGACAACCTAGAAGAAATGGATAAATTCCTAAAACAACACACACTAACAAAACGCAAATAGGAAGAGATAGAAAATCTGAACAGACCCCTCGCTAGTGATGAAATTGAATCAGTTATCAAAAATCTCCCAACAAATAAGAACCCTGGGCAGATGGCTTCCCTGGGGAATTTTACCAGACATTTAAATCAGAGTTAATACACATTCTTCTCAAGCTATTCCACAAAATAGAAATGAAGGGAAAACTTCAGGATTCATTCTACAACGCCAGTTTCACTCTGCCTCCCAACCAGACAGAGACCCAGCAAAAAAAGAGAACTACAGGACAATATCCTTGATGAATACAGATGCAAAAAACTCAACAAGATACTAGCAAATCAAATTCAACAGCATATAAAAAAATTATCCATCATGATCAAGTGGGATTAATGCCTGGGTTACAAGGCTGCTTCAATATTCAAAAAATCCATCAATGTGATACATCACATTAACAGAAAAAAAGATAAAAACCGTATGATCCTGTCGATAGATGCAGAAAAAGCATTTGACAAAATACAACACCCTTTCTTAAAAAACCCTTGTAAACTGGTGCAGCCACTCTGGAAAACAGTGTGGAGGTTCCTCAAAAAACTATCCATAGAACTCCCCTATGACCCAGCAATAGCACTGCTAGGGATTTACCCAAGGGATAAAGAAGTGCTGAGGCATAGGAGCACATGTACCCCAATGTTCATAGCGGCACTTTCTACAATAGCCAAATCATGGAAAGAACCTAAAT
>PJEM01013804.1:0-38743 GCA_004023845.1 Helogale parvula
CCTAACCCTAACCCCTAACCCTAACCCCAAGCCCTAGCCCTAGCCCTAGCCCTAACCCCAACCCTAACCCCTAACCCCAAGCCCTAGGCCCTAGGCCCTAGGCCCTAGGCCCTAGGCCCTGTCCCTGGCCCTGGGCCTGGCCCTAACCCTACCCTAACCCTAACCCTAACCCCTAACCCTAACCCCTAACCCTAACCCTAACCCTCTAATCCTCTAACCCTCTAACCCTAACCTCTAACCCTAACCCTCTAACCCTAACCCCAACCCGAACCCCTAATCCCAAATCAGAACCTGAACCCAAACCCTCAACACTGTGGAAAGAAATAAAAGACAATAAAAATGTACTGTTGCTGAATGCCAATAACACACAACATGTATTTTCAATGTCATTCCCTGGAAAATTCAGAAAATCCTCTGAGAATAAATGCACAAGCCAAATCTATCAGTCAAAGAAAATTGTGGCACCACTAAATAAACAGAACAGTAGACAAAAAACAAGTAGACACTGGTACTTCCCAATTTCAAATCTCAAAACAAAGCCATAGTAAATAAAACATTGTGATACTGTCATAAAGATATAAACCAGAAATAAGCCCTTTCAATTACGAACAACGGAGTTTTGAGAAGGGTAGACAGCATGACGTTGGGGAAACAATGGCCTTTTCCAAAAAGGGTGCTGGATGACTGGCTATGCATGTACAGAGGAATGAAATTGAACCCTCCTCCTCACACCATGTACGAACTTTAACTCAAGGTGGAACAAAAGCCTAAATGTAAGAGTTAAACTGATAAACTCTAGGAGATATCAATGGAGATAAGTCTTCATGAGCATTGAGTTTAACAGTGCTCCTAGAGAAGACACCAAAGCATGAGCAGGGAAAGAAAAATAAATATTTAGTTTCCTCCACATTAAAAACCTTTGCACCTCAAAAGCTCTTATTCCAAAAGTGAGAGGACAATGCCTAGAATGAAAAAAGATATTTGCACATTTTTTGTCTGGTAAGAGTTTGTTTCACAGAATATATAAAAAGCTTGTACAACTCATCGACGACAACAACAAAATCTCCCTCAATTTTTAGAATGGACAAAAGATTGGATTCTTTCCCAAGCGAGATCATATGTATGATGAACAGACATGAAAAGATATTAAGCATAAGTAATCCTTATGGAATGAAGATTCGAACCACATACCCTTTTACATACACTAAAATTGCTCTAATATAGAGAACTGCAATATAACAAATATTGGCAAACATACTCAGAAAATGCACCCCTTAAACCATGCTTATGGGAATGTGAAATAGTGGAGCCTATGTGTAAAATAGTTTGGAATTTCCTCAGAAAGATCAAAACATAGAATGACCATTTGGCTACACAATTCTACTCCTAGATCCCGAAGAATTGAAACAGTTGTTTCGAAAAAGAGCACATGCACGAACACACAGCGACACCGTTCACGAAGTCAAATGGTAGTAAAACTCTGCAAATGCCCCTCGGTAGCTGAATGGAGAAATGACCCGGGGCAGACCCACGAACAGCAGTATTACTCTGCCGCATGGAGGCATGAAGTCAAACGGCGCGGCTGCAGAGAGGAGCACAGCGGGTCCGCGGGGAGCGAGCGCAGAGCCCACCTCTGCACACAGACCCCGGGACACGGAAAGCAAAGCCTGGAGGAGATCTTCCTGCGCCCGCAGTCAGAGCGGCTTCTGCACAACAGTCCAAGGACGGAAGCAGCACACGTGACGGCCGACAGATGAATAAATGAACAGAATCTGGTCTACGCACAACGGGATACGGCTCAGGCTCACAAAGGAGGGAATTCTGACCCCGCCGCACTGTGGATTGAACCTCGCGGTCATTATGCAGAGTGAAAGACGCCAGTCCCAGGAGGACAAACTCTTTTTCCCAAGGAAACCCGTGTTCCCGGTAGAGACCGGAGGTGTTCTATTTACGGTGAACAGAACTAAGACACGTGCACTCGCTGGATACGAAATCGACACGGAAACACCACGCGCACATATCTACACACTCACAACGACCCATCGGAAAGACACATGAAGACACGGACCCAGTTACAACCGCATCAGAAGGAACCAAGTGCCCTGGAGGAAATCTAATCGAGGAGGCGACAGACCTGCTCTCCGAGGACGACAGGACACTGGGGACAGAAATGGAGGAAGACGCACAGGAACAGAAAGCTACTCTCTGTGCTCCTGGACGTGGAGGATCCATCCGGTGACGCTGTTCGTCCTGCCAGGAGCGATCCATAGGTATGTCCGGGGCCATCGGCACGAAGTCCCCACGACTCCGTGTCAGACACGTAACAGACACCCCGACCCGCGCACGGAGGCGGCGGGAGCCCACGTGGTCACTGCGGCGAGAGCCCGAGCACCCCCCCCCCCCCCCCCCCCCCCCCCCCCCCCCCCCCCCCCCAGGGGAACCTGCTCCCTGACCGGGAACCGAGGCGGCGCGCAGCGGAAACACAGACGCGCGGCCCCGATGCTCCGGAGCCCGGAGACAAAAGGCCCGACGGCCGCGCGCACACCCCAGCCCGGGACCCTGCGGCATTCAGCGTCACCGCGCACTAAGCCGCGCTGGGCCCTTCCCCCGCCGGGTCCCCTGAACACCCACCTCCCCCTTCAGCGGTGTCTGCTCCGGAAGCCCCTCCTCCCCCGGCCACGCTTTCTCCTTACCTGTTCCTCCCGCGCCGGTTCCTGTGGACTTGGGCCCACATCCTCCCGAATCCTCCACAGAGGGTCCTGAGGAGGCCGGGCTCCTATTAGCGTGGCCTGGCCCCAAGTCCTCCCGAAGCCTTCACAGCGGGTCCCGAGGATTCCAGGTTCCTGTCCCTTAGGCAGCGGCCCCACGTCCTTCCGAATCCCGCACAGCTGATCTTGAGGCAGCAGAGGCGGACTGAATGCGCGTGCGCGCGCCATCGACGGGGAGCAGGGTTCTGGCGCCCCCTGGAGGCGGTGAAGGTAGCGCAGGGCAGGTTGGGCTCACAGGTCCGTGAAGGCAGCGCCCTCTCCTGGCCGCCCACTGAATCCATTACATTTTGGAAATTGAAAATCAAGTGGAGCCCACTGTCCCCCAACTTGGCCAAAAACAGTTAAGAAAAAATTAATTGGAAACCATTTTAAATGAAATGTACACAGAGACTTTACAACCTACACCAAAAGTCACTGGAAACTTTAGATAAAATGGAAACACAAGGCGCAACTCTTCCAGCCCACGGGTCCTTGACCCTGTGGTTTAATAAAATCACCTTTTTGCACCAAAGACGTCTTTAAGAATCCTTTCTTGACCCTCGGCTCTAGACCCCGTGAACCTCACTATCACCCCCAAAACCTCATTATTTATATCGCACCCAACATGTGAGGCAATAAGTCTTTTCATCTGCACTCTGAGCCAGTGCAAACTTGATGAGTACTCTTTCCTTCCTTTACCCTCATTCCAGGGTCTTTTGAAAAGTATGGTCTTATGGGAACACATTCATATAAATCGTTCAGGCTGCAATCCTCTCGACCGTGGCTACTCTACAGGGAGGAGGAAGCCTGCCTGATGGCTGAAAGTTGGTACCCTCGCAGGATGGTAACATCTTAAAGGGACTAAGATCGACTATGAAGCATGAAGCCAATAAAGCCCCTTGGAAATGTTGGCCGATGCCTTTCTTACAGAGTTCCCAGCAGCCTTATCAGGTGCGTAAAGAATGTCACTTTCTGGCAGGTGCAGGAACCTCAGGATACGTTGGGGGCCTCAGAAAGAGGAATCTGCCCAAATCTGCAGGTATTGCAGGCAGATCTGACAGCAAGTACTTGGCTCGGCTTCTGGCCTGGAGAGGCTGCTAAGATTTCAATCTAGAGGTTCCTTAGGAAAGGTTCCAGCAAGGCAACCTTCCAAAGATCTATATGATCGATCGCTAAACTTGCTGAGCTTACGTAGATAACTAGGTCAGGCTTGCTAAAACTGACTTGTTTTACAAACGAATTAGTCTTGATTTGGCTACCTCTGGAAAGGAGGGTTTTTGAAGAAGAAAAACAGGTTTCAATAATGCACCTTTGTGGATGTTAAATTCTACTCCTGATAAGCTTTAAATGTTGTTTGCCTGAGCTGGACAATTTGAGATAAACTTGAAAAAAAGTTGTCACAATAGCACAGATATGGACAATCTTTTTGCTTGTTATTCTGTGAGATAGTAAGAGGACCCCATGGTGTGTGATTGTTTACATAGCTAAAAATGGGATGAACCCCTCCACTAACTGCATATGGAAAGTCTTTCCTCGCTGTAGACCTATCAATAAATAGACTATGGTGCTTTATTTTATTATTCACTTGAGGCCAGGTTAATTGATACACCTCAAAATGAATATGCAAGTCATAGCCTTCCTGCACCTGATCTGACAGTTGCTAGAAGCCCACCCCATATAAACCCAGGAGATATGATGTGTTTAAAGGATTGGAAGTCTCATACAGCAGGGGTTTTAACTCCAAAATGGAAGGGCCCCTTACTGGGTTGTATTATGTACTCCACTATAGTAAAATTAGAAGGCCATTCTTCATGGGCTTACATATCAAGAATTAAACCTGTACCTTCCTCGCAGAAATCTAGAATACAAGCTGATGTGCCTGCTTATTCCTGTGAACCAGTGGAAGACCTCAAGTATCTCTTCAAATGACAGTATGGACTGAAGGAAAATTACAAAAGGTTTTTATATTTAGGCTTCTCTTTCTCATAATATGAACCTTTTTTTGTTGTCTTTTCCGGTGTTTCCCTGCCTGGTGCCAAGACTCCTTCACAGTCATAACTTCTAGAAGACAGATGATCCTTTCTACTCCAGGAGGTTCATATATGTTGTCTACCTTGGATTAAGTGCCTCTGCCTGCGGTAACTCCTATATATATAAATACCTTCCCCAACTGACCAATGTTGACCCATAGGTAAGGACATCTCTATGCCCCTACTCAACAGGAAGAATTTACAGAAGATGAGACCTTCCACTTTCAGCAACCTCAATGATTTTAAGGGTCAAAACTGTTCAGGGGGGAAATAATGTGAGAAACAAAGGCACAAGGAAATGGCAGATAACTCCTTATAACCTGTAGCCCATTGACAAATACTTGATGCAGACAAGCAACATGTTTCTCTGGGAATGCCCTACTGTCCTAATGCTAATGCTTTGCTAGGGGGAAAAAAACAACCTTTGACAATAGCTATACCTCCAGTATCCTGTACATCTTTAGCATGTGAAAATCTCACTGGAGAGTTCCCCTGGACGTTACCTTCCCCAACTCCATAGTATATAACCCATTTCTCTTCGCGGTCCTGGGGCAGCCCTTCCTGTCCATGGGTCCTGTCCCTGTGCTTTAATAAAATCACCTTTTTGCACCAATAAATAAATAAATAAATAATGAAATAAAATAAAAATGCAGAAACAAGTAGCACCTGGGTGGCTTAGTCAGTTAACCGTCTGACTCTTGATTTCCACTCAGGTCAGGATCTCATGATTGGTGAGATCAGCTTCACATTGAGCTCTGTGCATGCAGGACAAATATTTCAAAATAAATAAACATTTGAAAAAACAAAACACAAATACAAAGACCAATCCAAAAAAGAGGAAAATTGATAACATGGACTATATAAATTTCAAACTTCTACCCTTATAAACCTTGTTCAAAGAACCAAAAGACAAGCCACAAACAGGGAGAAATTATTTGCAAGCCACGTATCTGAATTCAGAATGTACCCTGATCCTAAAGCTTAGCTCTCACAAGGTCTTCTGACTCTAGGTTGGAACCCACAAACTCCAGTTACTCAATGCAGTGCTGTTCCTAATGAGTCCTATGGACAACTGGATTCTCCTTGGATCTTCCACTGCACCGGCCCAAACACATTAACCATTATTTTCAGTGACTCAAGGTTCGCCCTAACTCCTATCCTCATCTCCTAAACCCTCATTCCCTAAACCATTATCATCTGATCCCTCTAATGTCTCAACTAATAATCAATCATCCACAAAGCCTTCTAAACCCACACCCAGTACTGTCACCACCTCACCACCTAAACAATTACCCTCTCAAACCCTCACTCACTCACCCTTACACTGTCACCTTCCAAATTCTGAGCCCACTAGCTCCCCACACACCACACACTGAACCTCCTAACCCTTTCCCCAACAAACACCCACCAGATGACTCCCTCATTCACTCACCCACAAAAAATATTTCATCTCAAACCCAATAGCACTCTTCTTCCCACCTCCTCACACTAAAACACCCAAATTGTAAGAGCCCGTCACCTAAAAGTCATATGCCAAAACATACCCCCTAAAAATGATAGGACATCGATGAAGAAATTGAAAAAGACACAAATAAATGGAAAGATATTGTGTGCTCATGGATTATAAAAATGAATATTATAAAAATCCATTTGACCAAAAAGTGATGTACAGATTCAACGAAGCTCTCCTGTTCAACATTCTAGTACCATCTTGCACAGAACTAGAAAAATCCTTAAAGCTTTATGAAACCATCAAGGACCACGAAAAGCAAAAGCATATGTACAAAGAAGAACAAACCAGGAGGCATTATAGTCCCTGATCTGAAACTCTATTACAAAGCTATGCTATAGTAACCAAAACAGTATGCTGTGGGCTAAGAGGCAGAAAGACCAATGGAGCAGAACCGAGAGCCCAGATGCAAATCCACACATACGTGGTCAATTAATTCTCAAGAAGGGAGCCAAGAATACACAATGCTGAAAGGACAGTCTCTTCAATGAATGGTGCTGGGGAAAACTGGACAGCCCCAAGCAGAACACCAGACCTCTATCTCACACCACACACAACAACTCACTAAAAATCCGCAACAGCAAAGAGGAAGGAAGAACACTGGTACAGACGGCAGGGCTGCCCTGAAGTCAGCGAGCCCTGGTACCCTGATGGGATTCATTCCCCGTGGGGACACTGGCGGGATGTGGAGTGGTTCTGATTTCCTCCTGAGCTCCACTGATTAAGTTCCAGCTCTGAAACAATGACTTTATATGGGAATGAGAGAATGTGCTTCAGAACTTTCCTCAATGAAGGAAGGAAGAGGGAAATTGAAAGGGCTTTTCCTGCAAGGGCCCCTGTGGGGAGACGCAAGGACCGGACAGCAGGGAAGTGATGGACGGCAGCATACTCAGTGCCTCCCATGCACCAGGGGGAGGCCCTGCTCTGAGGGCACAAGGACCAAGCACCCACGTCCATGCCAGGGAGCTCCTTCTCTCAGTCCTGACTGAGGATGCCGTCCTGGAGAGAGGGGTTCCAAGATTGCACATGCCTCTCATGGTTTAGGGTCAGAATTTTAATGAGGAGCCCCTTGCCCAGCATGTGCTCCAGGCGACGCTTTGGTCATCAGACACATCACAGGTTACTATAAGGGGGCCCTCCCATGAAGGCTTCTGAGAGGTGGACCAGAGAGGGAGAAAATGGACTGGGAGGAAAGGTGCACACCTTACCCACAAACACCATCTCTGGGCCCCTCCAAGTGTCAGAGTCTGACACCAATCCCTTCCCTTGTTCACTCTGACCCCCCACCCACCCTACCAACTGTCTCCTCGGCCTTCACACTGGGATTAAGACCAGTTCCTCAACACAATAGGCATTCAAGGAATTCCTGTTGATCACTGATGGGCACCGCTTCTGCCCAGGCACTGGTGCTCCAGATGCATGGTTCCAAGCAGGCCTCAGGGGGGAGACCCGAGCAGCTGTGGCGGGGGGGGGGGGGAGATGGGGAGCAGTGTACTGGGCTGGACTAGCACTAATATTCTATTTTTAACATCTCCTTAGCTCCTACCGTGGCACAGGCCCCAGCCAGTCACTGGAGTTAAAGAGACAGAGAAGCCCTACTCACACAGGAAAGGCATTGAAAGGGGCCCACTTACCCCAGGTCCATCACAGACCACAGAGCCCTGAGCATTGCCCATGACCACTGGCCCATTCCCAGAGCACTCAGGCCTGGGGCCTTAACCATGGGCATCTTTCCTCAAAAACACAGTCCTGGAGTGCCCCTAGCACCCACTAAAGCCTTGAAGTTTCCAGAAAGCCCACATATTCTGGGGGATATGTCAAAAAGAGTGACACCCCTATGGGGGACATGCTGAAGAGACTGTCTTCCCTAAACTCATGAGTCCTTCCTTCTGGATCTCTGGACCCCTGGACCTCAGGGCTGGAGACGAGGACTGGGCTGAGAGGCTCTCTTTCCATTGTCGTTGATCATTCCTTCCTCAGATGTGGCTTGGAATCTTGGAAATAAATGTTGAGATTTTAATTTTCAAGTGTTTTTCTGAAACAGTAGCTGGAGCCAAAGATGTCTTGATGCTGCCATGGACAGGCCCACAGTGGGGAGCAATGTGCTTTCCTCCACCTCCCTGGGCTGATGTCACACTCACCTGGTAATGGAATTTCTCAGTATCTGCTGGTGCCAGGATGGGGTGGGATGGGGAGTTTCTGGGGATTGTTCCAAAACTGGGGACATCTCTCTATATCAGCACCACATACCTGGTGGCTTGGCTCTATCTGCTGGATTCCCTTAGAAATTACATCTGGGATCAGATGCTGTTGGTTCCCCATTCCAGTCTCTGTGCCAGCGGCCCAATTGCTTGTGTTGAATGAACAAAGTCATGGACAGGAGGCCAACCCTGTGGCTGATCCCCACTTGTCAACAGCAGGAGACCTGACACAAGCCATGGGATGGGAGCTTACAGGAGGGTCTGAACTATATGCTGAATCTTTGAGGTGCTGCTCCATGAGTCAGGGCTTATTTTCTGGAAAACTCACTGGTAGGAGCAGCCTTCTCTGTCAACTCAGATTTTCAGAACTATCTAATTGGGTTTGATGTCAACTAATATAATATGAAAGAACCTTATTTGATCTTATTAACTTTGATATGGCTGAATTAGCAAACATGGGCCCTATTTACAAAATTCACCAGGTTGCCAATGAGGCGACAGCTTGAGGTCAGTAAGTACTGCATTGGGAAGTCAGGACCCCAGTATCATCCCCTTGCAAAATGTGAAGACCTAGGATGTAATTTGCAGGCAGTACTGATACTCTTGCTCCTCAGAAGGTGAGAACATTATGGCTGATGAGCACACGGTAGAGATGCCTGGGAAATTCCAGGTCCCACTGGGGCTTTGGCACACATGTCTGCAAGGCCGGGCCATGGCTCATTGAACAGTAAAGCAATGAGGTTCCCAAGGAAGCAGCCCTGACACCACCTGCCCCATCTATTGGCTTTTCTATTTCTTGGATTCGCTGCTCACAGTCCCCCCTTCTCTTGCTCAGGCCACTGCTGCCAACATGCCTCTCCTGCAAGAGCGACCACCTCCTACCTTCCATGGCCTATGTTCCAGCCATCTTGGAGCTTAACTTCTTAGAGCACAGCATAGAAGAGAGCAAGCAGTCATGAGGCCGTGCCTGAGGGCTGTACCTGCACGCAAAGCCATGCCATTGCTGTGACTGTCTGGATGTGGTGTGGCTACTCAGGGCCTCAGGATGTCTGGGTGACCCATGCACATGTCACATGATCACACACACATTTGTGAGCAACTGGCTGTCCCTAACTCTTGTTAGTCAAATTGATTGATCTTATCGAGGCTACAGCCATACACACCGGGTGACATTTAATCTCCAGAGGTTGATGACCATGAAGAACAGCTGTTTCTGGGCCAGCCCAGATCGCGTGTCTGACTCACAGAAGGGAGAAGAACACAGGGTTTGTTTGCTGGGGCCAGTTGCCTCCATAACTGAACACTCCCTCGAAGACAGGCAGGAAGTCTCCTTCCACCTCTGGGGCACTTGGAGGAGCTGCAGCTGAAGGAGGTGGTGAAGACGCTGTTTTCTCTCCTCCAGGTGCATAGCCAGACAAGTATCACAGAGGTCATGGGCCACACAGGCTCATCGACCAAACTAGTATGCTAGAATCATAAGGCTCTTTACATAAATGTAAATGGCACAGAGAGAAGCAGAGGGGATGAGACAGAAGGAGCACATTACCTGATCCCAGGGGTGCAAATGTTCACATGTCCAGTCTCTCTCTCTCTCTGTGTCACATTAGCCTTTCCTGCTCATGGGGACCAGAGCTCAAGTCTGAGCAAGAGTCCCACAATTGTAAGGGCATAGGCCAAATGACACACACTGGCTCCATCAGAGAGTCATGGGGACAAGTATGCCGGCTTGCAGCATACCTGCACATTCCTGAGTGCTCAGATGAACACCTGGCCTACATGGTACCTGAAACATATGCCAGTGAGGCAGCTTGACCCCCAACAGGGAGGTTACTGAGGAAGGCTGTGGCTTTGGAGACATAACTGCAGGGAACAAAAAACAGGTTCATGTGGGATTTTCAGAGTCAGTGTCTATGGAAGGTGGAGACCCCTTTGTGAGACAGCTGGGAATTAGGCTAGAGATGCGATACCTCTATGGTCTGAATGGTCATGTGTCCCCCAAACTCGTGTTAGAATCCCAACAGCCAAGGTGATGGTGTTAGGAGGTGGGGCCTATGGGAGGTGGTTCGGTCAGGAGGAAGGAGCCTCCATGGGTGGGAGTGGGGCCCTTACAAAAGAGACCCCACAAAATTCTCTCACTCCTCCACCAAGTGAGGACATGGCAAAGAGGTGCTCTCTGTGAACCTGGAAACATGCTCTCACAGACACCTGATCTTGGACTCACTACTTGCTGGGGGAAGATGAGGTGCACAAATAAATGCCTCCCGTCCCCATGGGGAGAAGCCTGATGGGTCCATGAAGCCCCTTGGGCAAGGTTCTACACTCCCTAAAATCATGGTGAAGCCCCAGCCTAAGCCAGCCCCGGCTCTCTACTGTCCTGCGGTGTGTCACTCTGAGCCAGGATGCCCACTACACCAACATCCCACAGAACATGCAGATGATGGCGAGGGCCCGGGCCAAATGGCATGGTGGTGCTGGTCCCTTCCCCAATCTGGTCTTAGCATAATTCTCAAACTTTCTGGATATGGGCAGCGTGAAGGGCTCAAACATCAGAGGCAGCATGGCATGCGTGGAAGGGCAGGTGGCACTGCTTGAGGCCTCTGAGCTTAGCAAGGTGATCCCACAATGCAGTCCTTAGAGATTCTCCATGGACGTGGACACCCTTGAGAAACAAAAGACAGTGTGTGCTCCGTGCAGAAGTGGAAGGGGCTCTCGTGGGGATGTTTCTTCCCAGTGGGCACAATGCTGAGTGCATGTTCATTTCCTCACTGTGAAGGCACAGGGAGGAGACTGGGGCTTTCAGAACTAGCATCTCCCGAAGCACCTCTCTCATGCTGCATACCCTCATCTCATGCTATGCAAGAACACTGCCCAGTGAGCCTATGATCTCTGCCCCCTGCACCACAGCAAAGAGGACAGGGGCCTGGGAGCTTCTCTGGTCAGGGCCCCACCAGCCCCTTCTAGACACAGTGCCACACTGGCCTGCCTCTGGTCCTGTGCATCTGCACGAGGCTCCTCGAGGCCTCCTCTGGGACCTCTAGCTTCACTGTGCCCATGGCATCCAGCACAGGCACACTGCTGGGTGGGGTTCCAGAGAACCAGCATTCTGCTTCAGGGAGGACAGATAATTATCTTATGCTGGCTTATCTTATCTAAAACAGTCAATTTTCTGAGTCTGATTTTTACAAACAAAATGCTTCTCTTTGAGAAAGCAGGTTAGCAAGGGAATACCTTCTACTTTGTTATCTTTGTAAATGACTTGTCCTGAAATCAATCTCTCTATTCTTTAAACAGGATTGGGGGTGGGGGAAGTTACATCATTGTTTCTGGGCTCCAGTCTATGCTGGCAACAGGAAAGTGACCATGCGGGAACATTCTCAGAGACCAAACTGACAGGTGGTGAAGTTTAGGGAGGAGCCTGGGGACAATAGCAATCAAAGGCCTTGGAGGAGACCCCAGGCCCCTCAGAGCAGCAGCCTTCATGGGGCTCCTGGGTAACTGCCTGCTTGTGGGGGAGGGAAAGAACATGCCCATGAAAACACCTGGCCTCTGGCTTAGGAACCCTGGATCTCCCACTGCTAATAAGTTAATGAAATTAACCAAAGGTGTTAAACAGGTAAACAAGCTGGCCCACAGTGACTAACCCAGGAGAGGGAACCTGATATGGTAACTTCAAAACCAATAAGTCCTCCAAAGATAGGAAGTTGCAGAGAGACCTAACGAAGCTTGGCTCCTAGCTCCTGGGAGGCTCTAGGCTTCTCACATGAAATGAGAGGGCATTCTAAGCTCTTATAAGGAAGGATCAGCTTGGGAGAAACCAGTGCCAGAAAAGCTTCTTGACAGGGGTGAGTGAGGCCCCGTGGGCTCCCATGGATGGGGAAACCATGTGCCCAACCCCTTCAGGGGATAAGCTACACCAAGGCTCTGACCTCAAGGGGTCCCACCTAATAGATGTGAGAGAAGAATGAATTTGGTGCACGGTACTGGCACAGAATTATTAAGCAAGGAACACAGAATATCGCCATGACATTTCTACAGCCAGGATGAAGTTGTAGATAGGGATACTGAGCCAAAACCTAACCCTAACCCATATCATCAGGAGGCCCCTGAGTCCAAATTCTAAGCCTGACATGGACCCTAACACTCAGCCCTCCGGGCAGATCACTACACTGCTAGCAGTTCAACCACTGCCACCTCCCTCAAGCTAATCCTAACCATAGTCATGGCTTTGGCTTTAAGGGGGCCCACCTCTTAGGTCTTAGGAGTAAACAATAGAGAGGACCATGTCCAGAGCAGAGGTATTAAGCTACCAACCCAGAATTTCACTATGACATGTCCATGGCCAGTACAGAACTGTAGATGGGGATCCTGAACCAAAACTCATCCTCGCTGAAACCATAGTCTGTTCCCTGAGCTTAAAGTCTAGGCCTGACCCACACCCAAATACATGCCCTCAGCTCAGCCCTCTAGATCATTGAACTAGCAGTTGTTTGGGCCCTGCCACCTGCCAGAACATAACTCCAACCCTAGCCATTGCCTGGCCTAAGAGAGGAGGGGGAGCTCCACATCCTAGGACTGAGATAAGAACAGATACTGGGACCATGACATGAACAGAATTATTCAGAGAGGAACACAGAAGTTTGACATGCCATTTTCATGGCCGAGATGGGGCTGCAGATGGGGATACTGAGCCAAAGCCTAACCCTGGCCCAAACAATAGGCCGCCCCCTGAGCCTAAAGCCTAGGCCTTACCCTCACCCTAATATGTGCCCTCAACTCACCCCTCTGGGGAGATCAATGAATGGGTGGTGGTTCAACCCCTACCACCTCCTGGGACCTAACCCTAATGTTAGTTATGGCCTGGCCCCAAGGGGGTTCTACCTCCTAGGTCTGAGAAAAGACCTGATCTGGGGCCCATGACCGGCACAGCATTATTCGGCAAGGAAACCAGGAATTTGCCATGACATTTCCAGAGTCAAAATGGAGCTGCAAAAAGGGATCCTATGCAAAAACCTTATCCTGGAACACACCATTGACCGACCTCTGATCCCAAACCCTAAGCCTGTCCCATACTCTAACAGGCGCCCTCCACTCAGTCCTCCATGCAGATCACTAAACTAGTGCCAGTTCTACCCCTGCCACTTCCCAGAACCTCACTCTAACCCGGGCCATGGCTCGGCCCTAAAGGAGTTCCACCTCCTATGTCTGAGGAAAGAACAGATTTGGGGACCATGGCCAGCACAGAACATTTCTTCAAGGAACCCAGAATTTCACCATGCTATTTCCAAGGCTGGAATGGAGATGCAGGAGGGTATCCTGAGCCCAAACCTAACCCTGGCCCACCCTATCGTCTGGCTCCTGAACCAACCCCTAAGTCCCATGCGCACTCTAACAACCAAACTCCACTCAGCCCTCCAGGCAGATCACTGAAATGCTGGCGTTTCAGCCACTGCCACCCTCCTTGATTGAACCCTGATCCTAGCCATGGTTCTAGCTTGAAGAGGGCCCACTGCTTAGGTCTGAAGAATAAATGGCATAAGGACTCACGTCCACTGCTAAATTATTAAGCAACAAACTCAGAATTTCACCATGACGTTTCCACAGCCGGTATAGAGATGTAGACAGATCCTGAGGCAAAACCTAACCTTGGCCCAAATAATTGGCCATCCCCTGAGCCTAAAGCCTAAGTTTGACCCACGCCTTAAAATGTGTGTTCAACCCAGCCCTCCTGGGAGATCACTGAACTGGTGGCAGTTCAGCCCCAGCCACCTCCTGGGTCCTAACCCTAATCCTAGCCAAGGCTCTTCCCCTAAGGGGGCACCACCTCCTAGGTCTGAAGAGAATGGATTGGTGACCCATTACCAGTACAGGAATACTCAGCAAAGAACCCAGAACATCTCCATGATATTTCCACAACAGGAATGGGACTGCAGAAGGGGATCTTGAGCCAAAACCTAACCCTGGCCCACATAATCATCCTACCACTTAACTCAAACCCTAAGCCTGACCGGCACCATAACACACACCCTCACCTCAGGCCTCCAGGAAGATCACTGCACTGCTGATGATTTGGCCTCTGTTACCTCCTAGGATCTAACCTTAACCCTAGCCATGGCTCTTTCCCTGAGGGGGCCCACCATTTAGGTCTAAGAAAAGAAGGGATTTGGGGCCAAAGACCAGTGCAAATTATTTCAGCAAGGAACTCAGACTTTTGCCATGACATTTCCAAGCCTGGGATGGAGTTGCAGGAGTGGATCCTGAGCCCCAACCTAACCCTGGCTAACCCAAACATCTGACTCCTGAACCCAACCCCTAAGTCCAACTGGCATCCTAACACGTGCCCTCAACTCAACCCTCCAGGGAGATTACTAACTGCTGGTGGTTCAGCCCCTGATGCCTCCTGGGACCTAACCCTAACTCTGGACACGGCTCTGGCTCTAAGAAGGCCCACTTCCTAGGTCTGAGAAAAGAACGGATCTGGGACCGTAAGCAGTGCAGCCTTATTCAGCAAGGTTCCCAGGAAATGTCCATGACATTTCCAGGTTTGGAACGGAGCTGCACAAGGAGATCTTATGCCAAAACCTAACTCAGGAACACGCAATTGGCCATCCCCTGAACCCAAACCCTAGGACTGTCCCACACCCTAACACATGCCAAGGCTCTGTCCCTAAGGAGGCCCACCTCCTAGGTTTGAGAAAAGAATGGATTGGTGGCCCACTACCAGCCCAGGATTTCCCAGCAAGGAGCCCAGAAAATCGCCCTGACATTTCCATAGCAGGGATGGAGCTGCACAAGGGGATCCTGGCAGCCAGCCCTTGAACCCAAAGCTTAAGCCTGATCTGCCCCCTAATAGGTGCTCTCAACTCAACCCTATGGGGAGACCATGGCACAGCTGGCCATTCGGCCCCTACTGCTTCCTGGAACTTAACTCTAACCATGGCTTAGCCCAAAGGGGATTCCACCTCTTAGGTCTGAGGAAAGAATGAATTGGGGGCCCATGACCTACACAGAATTATTCAGCAAATAACTCAGGGAGTTCACCATGACATTTTCAGGGCGAGGATGGTGCTGCAGAAGGACCATGTCCACTTGTGAATGGTCAGTGTGGCAGTCAGCATGAGATGGAATGCTGACCAATCCATCTACCAAGAAGCAATATCTACTTCTCAAGATGAGGATGGACTCATCCTCCCCATAATCACTGGTGGAAGGCGGGGGTGGTCAATGAATGCTAAGGAAGTGCACAGGTGCTCACAGCACTCTTGCTTTCCAGGTGAGGTCTCAGAACCAGCAGCAGCATCCACCTCACCTGGGAACCTGTTGGACTGCAGAGTCTGGATGCCCACCCTCCACCTACCAACTCAGAATCTGCATTTGACAAGGTGCCTAACTGATAGGAATGTGCAGAGGTAGACTGGGTAGTCCACATGGGAGCAGAAAGTCAATCTTCACAGCATTAACTTGCCACTGGGAGTCAAAGGCTACATCACCAGCCAAGAGAGGTGTAAAGAAACAGTGTGTACCCCTTGAGGAGAGTGGTTTAGTCAACAGGGGAGAGAGTGGACCATGGCTACAGGCATAGATGACTGGTCCTTACTGAGGACACATGGTGGAGAAGACCATGAATGTGTGCCCAACCCATAACACTGTGATTTGATCCACCTGTGCATACATTTTAACCTAGAGTTAAAAGTGGGATGTCTGATGTAAGCTTGGGAGGGTTGCAGAGCCTGTGCTGTCAAAGGGGGAAAGGAAAACAGCGGTTGAAATTATGCATGAGTTCTGCAGGGGAGGAGCTCACTAGGGGCAGGGGGATGGGCGTGAAGGACCACAAGACTCAGGGCTCAACACTGTCATGGATCCAGGGACGTGGGAGGGAATGCTGGAGCCTGGGGGAGTGACACAAGACATGGTACGCTGGAAGTCAAGCTCAGAGATGGTGTATCTGCAGGTGGCAGGGCCATCACCCTGATGCCCTGGTTGCTACATTCTGTGGTCCTCAGCGCCTGCTCCTGACCCACTTCCTGCATCAAGATGCAGGGTGACCAACAGACATCAAATCAGGGCTGACCCATCTCAGAAAACAAGCCAAATCACAGCTGCATATCCTGCTAACAGTGCAATTATTCACTTGTTGGAGAAAAAAAAATCTAATTGTGTATATTAAAAGACTGAATAACATAAGACAGTACCCAATAGAAGATGTGATTTGACTGGACAACAGTGGCAGATTTACTGATTGTTCTGTTCAGGTTTCTAACTAGTATTTTAACTGTTTTTAAACAGTTAAATGAGTGAACATTGAGCAACTAACTCAGAAAGAAGTCTTCCTGGAGGAGGCTGTGAAAAATCTGAGCAAGTTAGCCTGGAATTTAAATGCTGCGATCAACCACCATGTGGTTAATGCTTAGCCCAGCCTCCATCCAAGGGAACAAAATAGAATTTAGCCAAGTGGAGAAGGGAATTTGCTAAAATGATAGGTATGACCTGCAGGACTCCTGTGACAACAACACCCACATCAGGTGGCATCTGGCCTTCAATACCCTTTACACACTGGTCATTAATTCTCCCAAGGGCCCCACAACGTTGGAAGTACAAGAGCTACTGTGGGGTCAGCACTTGGGACTGATGAGCTGGAGGGCCAGTCTCCCCAGGAATTTCAGCTGGCAGGGGCAGGGAAGGCCAGGCAGCCCAGGGACAGGAGTGGCTGACAAGCCAGCAGAGAAGGGGCTCACTTGCTCCTGCCCCCATTGTGCAGGCACCCAGGCCCAGTGGAGGCATGACGGTGGAGGGGGGACCATCGAAGGCCTGGCAGGTGGAGGGGGGCCCTGAATCGGCATGTGTCCGGCATTGGCCCTCCCCTCACTCCAAGTGGGCAGAGCACCACAAACACTCCCTGGATGACCAAGCCTGTTCACTGAACTGAAGATATAGGCACCATGTCGGAACATTCCTGAACAAAGCTTTTGAAACTGTGACAGTCCCAGGCCTGAAGAGTTCTCTGGGAAATCAAAAGCAGAGGATCCAATGGAAAAAGGACTGCTGAAGACAGTCCCACAGATGGTTGGGAGACCCTTGTAGGAGATGATGTCACTAGACCACAGGCACCCAGCTGTGTGCCAAAGAGCGTTCTGGCATGTCTGTGAGTTGCTTCTGGGCAAGAGTCACACCTGAATCTGCCCTCCCTCATGAGGGTGGGCCTCATCTGGTGCACTGATGCCTGAATACAGCAGAAAGGGAAGTAAATCCCCTGTCTGGCTGCTGAGTGGGACCTGTTCCTCTCTGCCTCCAGACCAGAACGTGCACCTCCTGCACTCGGGCTCTCAAGCTTCCCAGGCCTCCTGGCTTGGGTTCCGACCCACACCACAAACTCCTGGGTCTGCAGCGGGCCAGCTGCAGCTCAGGGGGCTCCCAGCCTCCACAGCCACATGAGCCATTCATTCCTTATAGTACACACACACACCAGGCATGCATGCACACACACGATGCATACATGCACACACACCACACACACACACACACACACACACACACACGCATGCACACACGCACACCACACACACCACCAGCTCCCAGGTCTGCAGTGGGCTGGCTGCAAGTCAGGCGGCTCCCAGCTCCATAACTGTGTGCACCAATTCCTTCTAATAAATGTTATATGGTATGCTTCCCTGAAAAACCCACACTAAGGCTCATGTTCATTATAAAATTGTATTTCCATTACTTTTCCAATTTTCACAATTTTATGTACATAACTACATACATACACATGCATGACACAGTTTAGGAAGAAACACAGCAAAATACCCTGGTGGCGAAAACTGAGTAGTTGGACTCTGAAAAATTATTGCTTCTTTATCCTTTATTCTAATTTCTATGTGTGGTAATGAGCATAATTTACTTTTTTTAAATTTTTAATGTTTTTTATTTATTTTTGAGAGACAGAGAGAGACAGCATGAGCAAGGGAGGGTCAGAGAGAGAGGGAGGTACAGATTCTGAAGCAGGCTCCAGGCTCTGAGCTAGTTGTCAGGACAGAGCCCGATGCGGGGCTGGAACCCACGAACCGTGAGATCATGACCTGAGCTGAAGCCGGACGCTCAACTGACTGAGCCACCCAGGTGCCCCTTTAGAAAATAATAAATATTCCTTTTTTTCTAAACTCATACTATCCGCTGCCAAAGACATTTATTTACAACCATTGCAAACATGGAAAAAACCCATTGTCCATCCACTAGTAAATGAATAAACAAGAGATAGGACCGTGCATACAAGAGACGGACATGAGCAAATCGCTGGGGCTTGTCCTCTCGTGTCACAGTGAGGTTCAGATGTCCTGCAGAGGGTGACTGTCCTGTCCCGCGACCCCAAAGTCAAGCACAAGGAAAGCTGGTGGACAGGGAAGGAAAGCAGATGCATATTTGTCAAGCATGGGGTGAGGGGGTTACTTTGAATGGACATGAGGAGACTCTGGGGGTGAAGGAAATGTCCTGGATCATGGAGGTGGTCTCACAGGTGTGTACATCTGTCAAATCTCACCAAATTGGACATTTTAAATCCATGCAATTGACAGTATGAATTCTATGTCTTATTAATGCTAATCATTTTAAAAAGCAATAGGGGCACCTGTGCGGCTCAGTCAGTTAAGCATCTGACTCTTGGTTTAGGCTCAGGTCATGATCTCATGGTTTGTGAGTTAGAGCCTCACATAGGGCTCTATACTGACAGTGCAGAGCCTGCTTTGGATTCTCTCTCTCTCCTCCTCTCTCTGTCCCTACCCTGCTCACTCTATCTGTCTCAAAATAAATAAATAAATTTTAAAAAATAAATAAGTAAAAAGCAAACATGCCTGGTTACATGTAAGTATTTGGATGAATGCATGAACTGATGAGTGAAATCCAGTGTTGCCTGGCATCTTCCTTATGGGGCCTCCATGTTGAGTCTGCCCCTGACTCCAAGGTCTCAGGGCTGTACCCACACCTGGCTGCCATGGAGGCCTCCCTGACTGGGGGGATCTCTGGCTGGGACAGCCTGTCCCTGGAGGCAGCCTTCTCCTCTGGAAGTGGGAAGTCAGCATGCAAGGCATCCTGAGGCATGTTCCGCAGGCTCTCGGAGGGTCCCAGCAGGATGGTCCCCAGTTGTCCATAGTTGAGATCTGCTTCTCCCCCACCACCTCAACAGCTGCCTCCCAGTGCACAATGTCCTCCTCTGCTCAGCCTTTTCCCCCCAGCATTTCAGCGTGGGAGGAGGTAAAGGTATCACTTGGGATGCAGGTGACTGGGAGCCTACCACTGCTACAGGCCAGGGCTCCAACACCCAGGGAGACCCCTGATACAATAAGGAGCAAGCAGGGAAACAAGCCGTGAGACACACGAAGGAGAGAGTACCAGGCCTCCTGTGCCCACCCATCCCCACACACTCATCCCGGTGGGGCCCTGACACTTGCAGCCAAATGACCTGACTTACACGAAAGACACAAGAACAGTAACTATCTGCCTCATGTCAATATCTGGTAGGATTACGTGCCAGCCGTGCATCTCATGCTAATGCCTATTCACTCACTGGTTTGGTAGGTTTGGGGGCTTTTCTGCTAAATATTCTCATTTAATTTTAGTCCTTCCAAAAATGATTATCTGTTATAAGTACCAACATTGATATGTTCTTAAACCAGGCAAGGCTTAGGGTACTGACTCCTCACACAATCTCCCCAAAACCTAACCACTAATAACCACTGCTGAACAGAAGCCTTACCAATCACATCAACAGTCAATTAGTACACATTTTGCATGTTGTATTTATCGTATGTTGAATTCTTACAATAAAGTAAGCCAGAGAAAAGAAAACATCATTGAAGAAAACATGAGGAAGAGAAAGTATATTTACAGGACTGTAAGGTATGATTTTTCTAAATCCACCAAAAAATTATTTTTAATCCACATATAAGCGGACCCACACAAATCTCCATCCATTCCATCTGGATAGACCCTCCAGAGTCTCTACAGATTAAGAATTACTATTTTATGGGTGCTTGGGTGGCGCAGTTGTTTAAGAGTCTGATTCCTGATCTCGGCTCAGGTCATGATCCCAGGGTCGTGGGAATGAGTCCAAAATCAGGCTCTGTGAGTGGTAGACCCTGCTTTGGATTCTCTCCCTCTCTCTGCCCCTCTCCCTTGCTCACACTCTCTGTCAAAATAAATAAATAAATAAATAAATAAATAAATAAATAAATATTAACAAAATAGAATTACCAAGGGTATCTCCAGACTTTATATACCCGCTTAGCCCAATGCTTCTTCTACAAAATCACTCCCAAACATGTTTATTTTATTATTAGGGAAGGAGACAGGACTCTTGGTGAAAGCAGTTCAGCTCACATCTAGGATCACTTACATCTAAAGGTGTGGCAGGTACAGCTAGATCCAGGGGCTGAGATGCCATTGTTGGGCTTCCTCTTCTCCTCTCTGATTGCTTCTGGTTCTGCTGGGCTGTTGGTTTTCCTGTCCTGCCAAAATCCACAATAATGACAAAGACCCTCTCCCCATACCGAGAGTCTCATGGAAGCACTATGGTTGGGTCTCATGCCCAGCCCGTGAAACTATAACCTGAACAGGATGGGAGTCACAACCAGTCAGACCTGGTCACCTGCCTGCGTCCGGGCAGGGTGGGTTCATCATCTCACAGAACCACGGGGCCGGGTGGAAACACCACCCTGCGAACAGATGGTGCCAAGCAAACAGATCCAGCACAGGTCCTGCTGTGTTAGAGCCGGAGGGTGAATGCGGAATCACAGTGCTTTCCTTTGGGGGCATGTTTGCTGCCATAATAAAGATACCTGAAGTACAGTGGCTCAACGAAAGTGGACGTCTCTTTACTTCTAACATAATATTGCTAGAGGTGGACAGGCAGACTGTGGACAGCATGGCCATCCTCCACCCGCAGGGAGCAAGGGCAGGCTTACAGATTCAGTGGGACAGGAAGTGGCACACATCAACACTGTTATGTATCATTGACCAGGACTTAGGCGGGGCCGCTTGCAACTTCAAGGGAAGCTAGGACACGCAGTCGCTAGCTGAGTGACCGCAAGCCCAGCTACAAGTGCACTACATTGTGAAGGGGAAGTAGATCTGAGTGCACAATTAGGAACTGTCGCACAGTGCACAATTAGGAACTGTTGCACACACTCCAGTATAATTAGTGCTGTAATAAATGTAAGTGAAAAACTACTCGTCTACTAGAATTCTACAGTTTACAATACCGTGTGCCGGCGAGGATGCGGAGCAGCAGGTGGGGGTGTGGAACGGCACGGCTGCTTTGGAAACTGCTTCAGCAGCACCATTACAGGCAGAGAGGCTCACGCTATCTAACCTGCCAGTCCCTCTTCTGGGTGTAGACCCCACAAAATTAAGGGCACATTTTCAACCAAAGGGTTGTGCAAGAATGTGTAGCAGCTTTATTATATAATCTCAGATTAAAAACCATCTGAGTGGACAATGGTAGAAAGGCAGAGGAATCCTAGTGCATTCACGTAGCAGAACACCACTCAGCTGTGGAAAAGGCAGGGTTCATGCCAGGAGCCAGATGAATGTCTGAGAAATGGTTCTGAATGTCAGAAGTCCCACACAAAAGGGCACAGTCTGTAAGTTCTGTCTATCAAGTCTGTTTAGAGGACCCGCCCCAACTGGAGCATGCCGGGTGGGCAGAGGTGACAGCTGGCACTGTGCCCTTGACACCCCAGGGCTTGTGTTTCCCCACTACCAATGTGCAGGATGTGCTGGCCTCCTTGTCCAGACAGGCGATTGTCCAAACGGGGGCAGGTGGCTTTGGCAGGGGTGGGGAACACAGATTTTCATCTGTCCTGGTTAATAGGCAAGGTGACTGCTTCCCTCCAGGGAAAGCTGCCAGTTGCTTGCCCAATGGCCCAACCATATACACTCATATCTGCACTCGGCTCCTGCTGCTGGGTCCTGGCCAGTGCATGTGCTACCCAGGTCCATCTGTGCTGGGGCTGAAGCCCAAAGAGGTGCTCCTGGCATTTCCCAAATGTATATGGTGACAGAAGATTTCACGATCCTGGTGGGAGAAACCTAGCAGCCTGGGAGACCCTGCTGACAGGTGGAGCTGAGTCTCAGACACATCTGCACAGGGTTCTGATCCAGATCAGCTGGAAGTCCCACGTGAAGGTTGATCCCCATTTGGGGAGCTCCCGGAGATGTTGTCCCCTCACGGACACAGGAGCTGCCACCTCACTTGGTTCCTTCCGCTGCCCTTGGCGTATGGCAGGCAGGCATGTCACTTTGTGGGCCAGTCATGTGGCTGGGCTCGGAAGTCGAGCAACATCCTGGAGAAACTCTCAGGCTCCAGGCTGAAGGGAATCCAAGGCTGATGCTCAGACTCAGTGAGGTGACGATTCTGAGCAGCTCCAGCCGCCAATGCTACACACTCAACTCTCAGAGACCTCATAGCTGGCTGGTCCCCTGGATAGTCCCCCCTGTGGCTGCAGCTGGCCCTGACTGCATCCCCCTGGCCTCATTTTTCCTGCTGGAGAAGGTCTGAGAGGCCATTGCTGCTTCAGCAGGGTTCTGGTGGGTGGAGACTGGGCACAAACTCCTTGAATCACTTTTGTTCCAAAGACAAAGTGTGAGATGTGGGATTCAAATGATGGGCTACTTTTGGCTTTATTTCTCACATTTTCATGTTCTTCCTTCTTACTCAAAAGAGAATCAAGATTTGACCTTATTTAGGAGCTCTGAACATAACATACCCTACCTGAAAAAAGAAGCCTTATCTAGGACCCTCCCCACCCAACCCAACACTCATGGAAGCCACTACTCACTGGCTCCTCACTTTTTACCTTCCAAACGAACCCAATTCTGCATTATGTAGCAGGCAGAGCCTTCAGCGCATAGAAGAGAGGATTCCCACATCCTCTGGTCAGTAGGGATAGAGCTACACAAGGGACATCGTGACCCCAAACCTAAGCTTGGTCCACCCCTTGGGCCAGCCCTTAAACCCAAGGCCGAGGCCTGATGAGTACCCTAACACCCATTCTCAACTCAGCCCTCCAGGGAGATCATGGCACCTCTGGTGGTCCACCTCCTGCCACCTCACAGGACCTAACCCTAACTGTAACCCATGCATCAGGCCCCAGGGTGCCCACCTCCTAGATGTGAGGAAAGAACAATTGGGGGCCCATGACTGGCACATAATAATTAAGCGAGGAACACAGAAGATGGCCATGGCCATCTTTCCCAGGCCAGGATGAAGCTGCAGAAGGAGATAAGGAGCTAAGACCTAACACTGACCCACACACACCACCAACTGGCTTCTGAACACAAGCTCAAAGTCTGACACAAGCCCTCATGCCCGTCCTCGCCTCAGCCTTCTGGGCCGATCACTGCAGTGCTGGCAGTTAGGCCACTGCCACCTCCCTTGACCTAACCCTAACCTTAGCCAGGGCTCTGGCTTTAAGGGGGCCCGCCTATTCGGTCTGAGGAATAAATGATATAGGGGCCTACAGCTGGTGCAGAATTATTCAGCGACAAACCAAGACAACCATGACATTTACATGGCCAGCACAGAGCTATAGATGGCGATCCTGAACCCAGACCTAACCCTGGACCAAACCATCGACCATCCCCTGAGCCTAAAACTTAAGCCTGACCAGCACACTAACACGTGATCTCAATTCAGCCCTCCAGGGAGATCACTGAACTGGTATTGGTTCCACCCCTGCCACCTCCTGGGACCTCACCCTAACCCTAGCCAAGACTCCCTAAGGGGGCCCACCTCCTACGTCTGAGAAAATAACAGATTTAAAGCCCATTACTGGCACAGGATTATTCAGCAAGAGATCCAGAAAATCACCATGACATTTCCACAACAGGGGTGGAGCTGAACTAGGGGGATCTTGAAGCAGAACCTAAGCCTGGCCCACACCATCGGTGGCCCCATGGACCCAAAGCCTAAGCCTGACCTGCACCCTAACATGTGCCCTCACCTCAGCCCTCTGGGGAGGTCACTGTAGTACTCATGGTTCAGGTTCAGAAAACTCTTGGGAATTAACCTTAACCCTAATATTGGCTATGGTCCTATAGGGGTCAACCTGCTAGGTCTCAGGAAAGAACAGATTTGGGGCCCATGACTGGCATAGAAATATCTAGCCAGGAACCCAGAAGTTTGCTATCACATTTTCATCACCAGGATGCAGATATGGAACTTGATTGTGAGCCAAAACCTAAGCCTGATCCACACAATCAGCCAGCCCCTAAAATCAACCCTAGGCCTGACTTGCACCCTAACCTGTGCCCTCAACTCAGCCCTCCAGGGAGATCACAGTAGCACTTGAGATTCAGGCCATGACACCTCCCAGGACCTAACTCAGTAGCACTTGAGGTTCCAGCCATGATACCTCCCAGGACCTAACTCTAACCCTAGCCATGGCTCTGGCCATACAAGAGCCCACCTGCCAGCTCTGAGGAAAGAACCATTTGTGGCCCATGACCAACACTGAAATATCCGGCAAGTAACCCAAAAGTTCTTCATGGCATTTCCAGGCCTGGATGGAACTGCTGCAGAAGGCAATCCTGAGTCAAACCTAAGCCTGGACTTCACCATAAACTGGCCCCTGATCCCAAACGCTAACCCTGACCTGCACCCTAACCTTGGCCCTCAACTCTTCATATCACTGCACTGCTTGCCGTTCAGGTGGTGATACCTCCCAGGACCTAACCTTAACACTAGCCATGGCTCTGGCCCTGAAGGGGCCCACCTGTCAGATTTGGGCAAAGAAATATTCATCATGAAACCTAGAAGTTCACCATCATATTTCCTGGGCTGGGATGGAAATAGAGAAAGGGACCCTGAGCAAAACCTAAGCCTGTCCCACAAAAGGGGCCAGCCCTGAATATAATTCCTAAGCCTGACCAACACCCTAACCAGCGCCATAAACTGAGCCTTCTGGGGAGACCACTACGCTATTGGCAGTTCAGGCCCGGACACCTCACTGGACCTAACCATAAACCTAGTCATGGCTCTGGCTCTAAAGAGGCCAAACTGCCAGATCAGAGAAAAGAAGGAATTTGGGGCCCATAACTGACACATGAAAGTTCAGCAAGGAATCCTGAATTATTCCATGGCATTTCCAAAGCCAGGATGGACTTCAGAAGGGGATTATGAGACAAAAAATAAGTGGGGGCCATACCATCAGCTGGCCCTGAAATCCAACCCTAAACCTGCCCTCAACCTAACCCTTAACCTTAACCCTGACACTGACCCTAATCTCTAACCCAACCACTAAAACAAACCCTAACACTATCCCTGACCCCTGACCCAAATACAAACTTGAACCTGAACCCAAACCCTAACATTGACCCTGAAACTAGTCCTGACACTAACCCCTGACCCTGACCCTAACCTTTATCCCTAAAATTAACCTTATCCCTAACCCTAGCACTAACTCTAACCCCTAACCTTGATCCTGACCCAGACCTTAACCCTAACACCTAGGCCTAACTCTAACAATAATCCTAACCCCTAACCCCTATCCCTAACCCTAACCATAAACCTAACCTTAATCCTGACTCTGACCATGACCCTAACTCCTAAACCCGAACTCTAACCCTAACCCTAACCCTCTTATAAGCAGGAGTTTTCACATAAAAATTCATATTCTCTGGGCCTTTGGGCAAGCTAACAGTGCCTGGCCCCCTTCTGCAAGTCAAGCTGAAGCTGACGGCACCACTGTTCCTTCAAGTTAGGAGCAATCCCATTCGCCAGTGTCCGTTCCCTCGTATCTCAGCCAGAGCACTCACGTTAGTTGCCGCATGTCGCCTACTAGTGGCGCTGTTTTTCTCTAGCAGGCAGCTTCCCCGGTTTGCTTCCGTTCCTTCATCCTGCGACCTTGTGTCTGGGGTCCCCGGTCCAGCGTAAAACGTGCTCTGGCAGAGCCGGCAGAGGGCGCTGTGGGAGCACACGGTAGAGGCACCGCAGGCACCTGCAGGGGTGAGCAGGGTATTGTCTGTACTTTCTCCACTGATACAAACCGTGGAGGACCGGCCAGGTTAGCGCATGAATTCCTGGGATGTACCTACACTGTTCATTCAGTCATGGGTGATTTACTCATTCATTCACGCACACATTCGGCAAGCGGTTAGTAAATATTTGCTGTTTGGCACTGTTCCAGGCTCTGTCCTTAGCTCCCAGAAGTTTAAAATGTGATTAGGAATTCAAGCTATAAGATTATGTCCCCACCCTTTTATGACTCATTCACCAAGCTCCCCCAACATCTAGCACTACTTTCTGGTACATAGTAGGTATTCTACCAATACTTGTATTAATGAAATGATAACTAATAAGAATACCTCTCATTTGCTGAGCTCTTTCACCTTTATATGTACTGTCTCCATTCTTAAAATAAGTTGTTATTTTCTTGTTTTAACGATAAAGAAGTGAGGCACAGAGAGGTTATTTAAACTGCCTGAGTTCACACAGCCAGTGTGAACTCTTAGCCACAATTCCATGTGCCATCTCAGCAGTGCAAGGCAGATGTGCTCAGGGCCAAGGTGTAGCACACACAGGGTTGCCTCAGACTTTCAGAAGGCCAAGCATTCAAGATGGGTTGGGAAGAGAGGGAACGCTTCATGAGGACTGGACAGAGGGGAGACTCTGGACGGAGCACGAAATTAAGGGAGAGCACCCATATGATTCCTCCAACAGTGTTTCCTGGGTGGAGAGGGGAGGCTGTCGATAAGGACACGAACCTTCAGCAAATGTGAGGTCTCCCAGCCTAACCCTAACCCTAACCCTGAGCTATGAGCTCAGGAGGGTATGAACATACAGAAGAGCCTTCCTTGAGGATCTACAAGTAATTGTCAGCCAAGGCAAAATATGTACATAACTGACTCCAGGGGAAGAAGTGTTGAGAGCCGGAAGTGGCATGGAGCAATTTTTCTGGAGGAACAGTTGTTTCCAAATGGGAAGACAAGAGCAGGCTCCTGGATAAGGTGGCATCTGAACTGAGCCATGAGGGGTCCATAGGACCGCACCCTGTCATGGACGAAGGGCACTCGGGTGACAGCACCAAAGACGAAGGCTTGGTGTACATGTGGCAGGTGGCCCCTCTGTGACCCCAGAGGAAGATGGAGGTGCGGGAGGGGAGGCCGATGGGGCAGGACAGGTGCTTCTGGAGAGCTCTGTGTGCTGTGCTAAGCAGCTCAGCGTTCTCCCCGACAGGACAGGGGCAGTTTATAGCCAGGAAGGGACAGGTGTTGCCCAAGGAGAAGCGACATAAAAATATTTTTCTTCTAGGTGTAAATTCCTAGAGGGCACGGCTCCCAGTTGGGAGCAGGATTTAGAACAGTAATCCCGAAGCCTCTAGAACATGTTCACCCCGAGGATCTCTTGCTCAGACTGCAAGAGGGACATGTAATCAGAATCGCCCGTAACCAGGAACCAGGATGTCTGGGCCCAGTTCTTGCTATGTTACCAACCAGTCCCTCTCTGGGCATAGTTACCTCATCTGCTATATGAAGGGGTGGAGCACCTCTAATGGCTCTCCTAAGCCCAACTCATTCCCTATGAATCTAAGAACCCCGTGCCACACCTCAACCTCCAAGGAGTACTTATCACAGGGCCAGGCAGGCACAGGAAGGCTCAGCCACTCTTACTGGGTGGCACACATGGGGGAGGCAGAGCCAGCAGCCATGGACTGACCCAAGCTCAGCAGGAGCAGGGGTCAGTGAGGGCTCCCAGAGTAGAGACAGCCTGCTGGATGCCCGGGTTGGGCAGGGGATTATGGTGGAGGGGAAGTGAGCTACCCAAACAGCTTCCTCCCAAACCAGTTCCAGGCCCAGGGCTGGGCATTTCACAAAAGGGCCCAAGGAGCTTTTGAACATTCCCTGTCCTACCCCATCCCCTTTCCTGGCACTGACAGCCCAGCTCAGGGCTACCACACTTCTCACCTGTGAAGCAATCTTCCCACGAGAGTTGAAAATCTGGCCAGGGGCTGCCTATAAATGTTGGACACACACGGTACTGTCAAACCGCTTTGTGTGTCTTGGCAGGTGAGTGAACGATAAGTCTCCACAGGCAGGGGCCTGCCTGCCAACTCCTTTACTTGCCCCTCATCCAACTTCTTTCCAAAACTTCCTCCAAAGCTCTCTTTGATTGACCCACACACTTAAAATTTTCCTCACGTTTTCTTGACTCATATTCTGCTGGAGCCTCTCGTCCTCAACTGCACTGCTCTTTGGCATTTTCCAGATATTCTAAAACCATCCCTCCCATGTATGGGGCAGCATCTTCTCTCAGGCCAGTTGAAACCATTCTTTCTTTACTTCTGTGTTTCCCCTTTTGTTCCTGTGGGCTGGCTGTGGGAGGTGTCAGGGGAACTCTGCAGCCTTTTCTTCTAAGCACCCAAACCCTTGCCTCTCCGCTCTGCAGACAGAGTGCAGGAAGACAGCGGATGAGCTGTCACAGTTGGAGCGCGACATTGAGGCCATCATCAACATCTACCACTGGTACTCTGTGTGGTTGGGGCACCCAGACAGGCTCAAGCAGAGAGAACTGAAAGAGCTGGTGAAAAAAGACCTGCCAAACTCTCTCAAGGTAGGCTGGGTTCCTTGCGGGCCTGATGCAGCCTGGAGACACTCTGGGGTAAGGATGGAGGACGGGGTGCAGTCTGCAATGGTCAAGGAGAAAAGTCTACCTCCTTCAGCCCAGCCTCCCTGTCACTAGAGTTACTTCAAGTTAGACAGCAGAGTTGAGAAAGACTGACTGACAGTTGAGTGCTGTGTGCAGGGCCCTGTCCTGGTGGCAAACAGGGACCTGCTGTCTATAACACATAGCAAAGATGTTGGCCAGTAAAGAGCACGGGAAAATCCATTGCCAGTAAGTCCCCCAAAGAACATAAGAGAGAGCGCTGTGGGTGACATGGGCTGGGCGGAGACAGCAGATTATTTGGGTGGACAGGAAGGGCCCCTCCAACGGGGTGATTTTGAGCTGACACCTGAATTGAGGAGGGAGGTGACTGAGTATGACCCTTGGCAGGAGCTGAGCAGACCCCAAACCTCAGCTGGTGTCAAGGGTTGAGGGGCCTTTCTAACTTAAGTGTCCATGGAAGTACAGACACTACATGCAGGAAGCACCCAGAGAGCAGTGGCGTGCACAAAGCACTCAGTAACATGTTCATTTACTCTCTGATCTGAAAATAAGAGGTGATTCTAGGAAAAAGGATTAGTTCCACTTGATATTTCAGTTTTCTTTATAAGTTTAGGGACTTGGGGGACAGAGGCCAGGACCAAGAAGGGTGAGACACCTGAGTTCCAGCCTCAGTTCTATTCCTAGAGCCAGTGGCAGCCTTCCCCGAAGCCCCGCCCCACTTCAGTAGGCAGTACTGGGGACTCTGCCTGGGTCAAGGTGCATGAGACACTGGGAAGAAGGTACTGGGTCAGGATAAACAAGAAAGGATACAGTCAAGAGTTTGTAGGGTGAGGTTCTCCTCGGTGTGACTCCTATGCCTGCCCTACCACCCACCTCCCTCGTCCTCTGCCAGAAGCAGTGGTAGTCCAGGAGGAGAAGCTGGGACCCAGCCAAGCAGCTGCTCCAGAGTGAGTGCTCTGGCTGGCCATGGGAGAAGCGCTGAAAGAGGTCTGTGTGGGGACACCACAGGAGTGGGAAGGGCCTGGGAGCAGAGCTTGGCACCCCCAGAGTCCCAGGAGGGGACGTGGCAGAGCTACGCCAGCCAGGGGGTGGGACCAACTGAAGCTCTCTTCTGCCCTGCCTGGACCCTCCCCTGCCCTGGCTACTTTATCACACCCTGTGGGGTCAAAGGAGAACCAACACTGCTCTCTGTCCCCACAAGATATGAACCATCTTGCTTTCCTCAGGGGTTTACCCATTGTGCAGGTTGAGATGCAGATGCGTGTCCCAAATGAGTGACCTAGAGGGGGAAGGGAGGAAGGAAGGGGAGGGAGCAGGATGGGCAAGTGGAGGGACTGGGACAGGGCAGGGCTCATTTCTACTCTGCAGCTCCCAAGCCTCCTCAATGTGCAAAAATCGGGTGTCCTATTCTGTCATTTTCCTCAAGTCTTCCTTAAGGAAGATACCAAATCCACCTGTTAGACATTTCTATGCATACTAACTGTGTGACCTCAAGCACGTCACTTGACCTCAGACCTTCTGTAAATGGAGGTGACTGTGGTGCTCAGGTCGTATGCAGGCTAAATCAGCATCTAGGGCATGCTCAGCACATGTTACCCTGTGGGAATCAGTCCATGGTCATTTTTAATTTTATAACTGAGGCCCAGGAACCAGGCTTCCTTGTACCTTTGCCTAGGGTCATTTACTGTGCTCCCTGTCTCTAACACTGGCGACACCCAGCCCTGACTACAATGTCACCCCCACCCACAGAAGCAGAAGAATGACAATGCCATAAACAAGATCATGGAGGACCTGGACACAAATGGAGACAAGGAGCTGAGCTTCGAGGAGTTCACCATCCTGGTGGCCAGGCTGACGGTAGCCTGCCACGAGGAGATGCACAAGAACACCCCAGAAGGAGAAGGCCACAGCCATGGGCCAGGCTTCAGGGAAGGTGGCCATGGCCACGGCCACAGCCATGGTGGCCACGGCCACAGCCACTTATCCGGAGGCCAGGACACCCTTCCCCCTCCCAACTAGGGCCACAGGGTAGCCATGCCGAACTGCCTTACCTGGAAGGCTGGGAACAGGGAACAAAATAAAGTCTTCCTCCAAGCCAGCACTCTGTGTGCTTCTTCCAACTCCCCCTTCTCAACCTGTCCTTCTGAGGACCTGGGTGTTACATGGCCCTGCCCCTTAACCGGAGCTCAACCCCTTCTTTGGTAATAACAGAGTGAGAAACCACAATACTGTGTGTCCTGAGCTCCTTGGGCTCACTGCCCTATTTCCTCCCCTCTGACCTCAGGCCCCATGGCTCAGTCCAGTCACCCCACCCCAGCTCAGGACTTCCCTGTACTGCTCATCAAATCAGCCCTTGTTTACATAGAAAAAAAAGGGGAGATATCCGTTCCCTTCAACATGCCAGCCACCCCTACTCAGCCCTGACCGCCCCAGTCACAAAAACAGTACTGGGGCTTGGTTGGCAGCTTCCCCATGGCTGCTGCTGAAGCTGCTGTTCCCACCTCAAGCAGCCTCTATACCCAGCCTCTCATTTCAGAGACTCTCAGATGACTCCTCTGCCACTTCTGGCCTGAGTGCTTCACCATGAAGTCCCTTTCACGCCAGGCTGGGGTTGGCCTTCTGAAAACCAGAGCCCAAATCAGAGGTGTGTGCCCTGCCCTGTCCTTGCAGCAGAGAGAACGCTCTGACAGATCTAGGATTTGGGGAGCTGGAAAGAGATCGACAGTCATCTATCCCCAACAAATGAAGGGAGTGAGACACAGAGTGGAGAAGAGACCAGTCCAAGGCCATAAAGTGGTGGAGCTGGTCAAGAGAGTGCAGAAAGGAAAAGGCCTTGAATCCCATCTTCTCCAGGGGCTGGATGTTCCAGCTCCTACCCCATGCTGAGCTTGGGGAGAGTTGCAAGTCAGGTTCCACCTTCCCACACTGCTCAACTGTAGCCAGTTCCCAGGCTGTCTGCCAGCAAATTGTGCAGGTTTCTGCCCTAAGGGCCTGGGGGCCTCTGCTATGGGCACATGGATTTAATGGCTCCCACTTGAGGGTGTTTCCACGGACTGCTGTGAGCTTGGGGAGCATAGTTGTTTTTGCCTTGGTTTTTTTTTGGTGTTTTGGTTTATTTATTTATTTTTTGAGAGATAGTGTGCAAGCAGGAGAGGGACAGAAGGACAGGGAGAGAGAGAATCTCAAGCAGGCTCCACACTGTCTGCACAGAGCCCAATACAGGGCTCAATCCCACCAACTGTGAGATCATGACCTGAGCCGAAATCAAGTGTTGGACACTTAACCTACAGAGCCACCTAGGCACCCCAAAGAGCAGAGTTTAGAAGCCCCGAGTCCCTTCCCTGCCTGACTTAAGGAGACAACAGCTCAGGAAACTCACCTGTTGACAGCCCTTCTCTCTGACCCTCATGTCCAGGTAGAGGTCACCTTCTGGATATAGCTTATTAGGGGAAAGAGAACCAGGGATATGGGAGACCTGGGGATACCCCAGGTAGGGCAGGTGCCCCCAAACCCTCTACTGACCCTCACTTTTCACTATATGCCATAAATGATTGTGACTCTGCCTCCCCACTAGACTGTGAACTCCATGAGGGCCAAGTGTCTGCTTACCTCTGCTCTCGTGGGCGGTGTGGAGAAAAGAAGGAGAAGATGGAGGGATTAAAACTGGCAGATGGGTAAATCTCTAGCAGTGCTATTGCTGGGTCATAGGGGAGTTCTATGCTAAACGAAATAAGTCAGGCAGAGAAGGATAAACACCATATGTTTGCAATCATAGGTCTAATAGGAGAGACCTGGCAGGGGACCATGGGGAGAGGAAGGGGGAAAGAGAGCGGGAGAGAGTGAGGGGCACAGATCAAAGGAGACTACTGAATACTGAAAATGAACCATGGACTGAAAGGGGAGGGGGAGGGCGGGGGGGTGATGGTTATGGTGGGTGGCACTTGTGGGGAGAAGCACTGGGTGTTATATGGAAACCAATTTGACAATAAACTATTAAAAAAAAAAAGAAAAAAAACCTGGAAGATGGAAGGGTTCTGGATGTCATCACGGAGTCTCACACTGGAAGGTAAGGGGCAGCAAGGTGATGAGAATCTGAAGCCCACCACCCCCAAAGCTTTATTCCAGCCTTTATCTGTTGCACACTAGAAGCTTCCATTTGCAAAAAAGGGATTTATCTTGAAAAAAGTTTGAAAATTGTTGCTTAAACCCAACCTGCCTCACCCCCATGCTTGATCGATTCTCCCCAACGTCCCTAACAATGGTGATTTGGGCTGAACTCTTCCAGGTAAGGGAATATTCTAATGTGGCACCTAGAAAGTTCTTCATCACACCAAGCTAAAATCTGTCTCCTGTGCCTGCTGGGCATTAACCCTAGTTTCCCTCCCACATCCTTAGGGACACAGAATAAATCTAACCCCCTCCATCTATGCAGCCACCCACCCACTTTTTCAAAGTATTTCCCATAAATAGCATCCAAGCCTTCTCCAGCCCTGTACCTTTACACCAGGAATGCTCTCACCACCCTGGTGTCTCTGGCAAGTCTCTTAGCACCTGTGAAGGCCCAGAGGCTGTCACTGCCTTCACAAAGATGTCCCTGACAACCACTTTCTATAAATGTATAGGGTCTTACCCCTCCTACCATTGCACTTCTAATACAGACTTGTAACCCCTTATCAAGTCTGATGATGGTCCTGAAGGCAGAAACTATGGCTGATTTGCCCCAAATCCCCAGGTGCCAGAATGAGCATTCCAGATGAGGAAGTGAAGGTAGGGTGGTCCTAAGACGCTGTGGAGCCACAGAGATTGCTGGAGAGGGCAACTCAGGAGCAAGAAGGCAGGGGACAGAGGTTCATAGATGCCAAGAGTTCTCCCCTTCCCTCCTTTCTCAGCTAGCTCAGTCTGAGAGTAAGACAAGGTTCTAGACCCCAGGGGAAGGTCTAAGTCACTTTTACAGAGCCCTATGGGGTTTTCCTCAAACGTAGTTTAAGAGAGCTAATAAAGGTGATTTAGCCTCTTCCATCCCATTAGCCCCTTCCATTCCAAAAAGCTCGTTCTGTAAATGATCCTAAAAGTTGTATGGAACTACAAAAGACCATGAATAGCCAAAGTAATCTTGAGAAAGAATAACAAAGCTAGGGCTCCTAGGTGGTTCAGTTGGTTGAGCATCCAACTACAGCATAGATCATGATCTCAGCTCGTGAGCTCAAGGCCCACGTCAGCCTCTGTGCTGCTGGTGCAGAGCCTGAAGCCTGCTTCAGATTCTGTGTCTCCCTCCCTCTCTGCCCCTCCCCTGCTCACACTTGTCTCTCTCTCTCCCAAAAATAGATTTAAAAAAAATTTTAAGAAGAACAAAACTGGAGGTATCACAATCCCAGATTTCAGGCTAGACTGCAAAGCTAGTAATCCAAACAGTGTGGTATTAGCACAAAAACAGACACATGGGGCACCTGGGTGGCTCAGTTTGTTGAGCATCCAACTTCAGATGAGGTCATGATCTCATGGTTCATGAGATGGAGCCCACATTGGGCTCTCTGCTGTCAGCGCAGAGCCTGCTTCAGATTCTCTATCTTCCTCTCTCCCTGCTCCTCCCCACTCTCAAAAATAAACATTTAAAAAATAGACACATAGATCAGTGGAACAGAGTAGAGAGCCCAGAAATGAACCCATGATTATATAGCCAATTAATCTATGACAAAGGAGAAAGAATATACAATAAGTGAAGAGTAGTCTCTTCAACAAATGGTGCTAAGAAAACTGGAAAGTCACATGCTGAAGGATTAAGTTTTTCTAACTTTCTTAATACCATAGACAAAAATAAACAAAAAATGGATTAAAGACCCAAATGTAACACCTCAAACCATAAAATTCCTAAATCATGGGCAGCAAACTCTTGTAGATTGGCCTTAGCAATATTTTTCTGAGTGTGTCTCCCTAGACCAGAGAAGCAAGCACAGAAGTAAGCTATTGGGACTTCATCAAAGTAAAGAGGCTTTGCACAGTGAAGGAACAATCAACAAAACAAAGGCAACCTACTAAATGGTAGAAGATGTTTGCAAATTATATATCGATAAGAGCTTAATATCAAAAATATAGGGGGTGACCTGGGTAGCTGCTGGGAGCCGCATTGGCCTTGCTGGATGACACAGTCACAGTGAGGAAATGGCAGAGGGGTGCACGGCTCCTGTCGTGAGAGGCAAAACTGGTGTCTCCTCCTACTACTGTTTATGTTGAAAATAAGCCTATTGTCATTAATTAGGCCTTACAGCATTCCAAATCAGACTGATATTCCCCACACAGTTACTCCATAAGAAAAAAACATTTTCCTGTCCCTGCATAAGAGATTTTAGATTAAAACATTATAGATATTTGACAAAAGGCTCTTCTAATGAGACTTGCAGACCCAAAACATAGACTTAAAGGGGTTAAAACCACAAAAATTGCACTTAAGTCTGGCCCAGAGAAAAGGAGCCTAATTTGGAGATAAAAAATAATTACAAGGTCAAAAAAATAGTCCATTTGAGTCTTGTCTGAAGAGAATTGAAGCCTAAACTGGAGATTAGAAGTGGAAAACAAGGACAGAACATAGTGCCTTCCCAAGGTCTACATTCTACCTTATACTGACTTCAGTTATGAGGATGGATAAGGATGTGAAAATGTCAGGTCTAAGGCCAACACACATAGGGCCCCATTGCGCTTGGTCAAAGAAAGGAGCCTCCTCAAGCAACTTGTTAGCAAGCATTCTTCTTCTTGTGGTTTGTGAGCCTAATGAAATGGCTCCTGGCCTGTGTACACCTTGATCTTTGTTTTTATCTTAGCTTTACTGGCTTAAATGGTATGTATGTTATCCTGTCCTTTGCTGAAGACATCCTGTTAACTTCTTGGTTGTGAGATTTGCTCAACCTCACTGTAAGTGCTTTGCATGACTTGGTTGTAATTTGTTAATCAAAAACAGTCATAATTATTGGCAGAAAAACAAGCCATAGAAAATGAGATAGGTTTGTCACTTTCTTAATCTTGAGGACTGAGGCAGAAATGAATGAGATAGTTCTCTGTATACTTTTGATGATTAAAGCTCTTATCATAAAAAATTAGTCATTATAAAAATTTTTCTATTTTTCTAATGTCATCACTTCCAATGATTAAAGCATCTTATCACTATGAATTAGTCACTGTAAACAATTCCTATTTTCTGATGTCATGTTATTGCTTGGTCGATAAAAAAAGACACCAAAGCAGACAGAGCAGGGAAGCCTGCCTGGTGATCAGAAAGAAACATGTGGCTCTCTCATCACTCTCTCGCGCTGACACCATCCATCCTTTCGGAGACCCCTGGACTTGCTGGGGCTGGACTCTGGCAGGCAGCTCCGTTGATTAAGCATCCAACTTCAGCTCAGGTCATGATATCATGGCTCAAATGGTTCAAGCCCCATATTGGGCTCTGTGCTGACAGCTCAGAGCCTGGAGCTGCTTCAGATTCTGTGTCTCCATCTCTCTCTGCCCCTTCCCCATTTGTTCTCTCTCTCTCTATCTCTATCTCTCATAAATAAACATTAAAATTTTTAAAAATATCTAAAATATATAACTCATATAACTCAACACCAAAAACCACCAAATAATTGAATTTAAAAATGGGCCAAGTACCTGAACAGAAATTTTCCCAAGGAAGATGTGCAGATGGCCAACAGACCCATGAAAAATGCTCAGTGTCACTTATCATTAGGGAAATGCAAATCAAAACCACAATTAGATATCACTTCATATGTGTCAGAATGGCCAATATCAAAAAGAAAAAACTAAGAATGTTAGTGAGGATGTGGAGAAAAGGAACCCTCGTGCCCTATCGATGGGAATGTAGACTGCTGCAGCCACTGTGACAAACAGTATGGAATTCCCTCAAAATTTAAAAATAGAAGTGATTACATCTCCGGGTATTTACCCGAAGAATACAAAAACACTCATTCAAAAAGATATGTGCACTCTTATGTTTACTGCAGCATTATTTACAATTGACAAGGTATGGAAGCAACCCAAGTGTCCATCGGCAGATGAATGGGTAAAGATGTGCTGTGTATATATGACTGAATATCACTCAGCGGTAAAACAGAATGAAATCTTGCCATTCGTAACAACATGGATGAACCCAGAAGAATTATGCTAAGTGAACTAAGTCAGACAAACACAAATACCGTATAATTTCATTTATATGTGAGATTTAAAAATAAAACAAACAAGTAAACAAAACCAAAAAAAAGCATAAACAGACTCAAATACAGAGAACAAATTTGTGGTTGCCGGAGGGAAGAGTGAGTCAGAGAGATGGGCAAAACAATTGAAGAGAGATAAGGGGTGTGAATTTCCAGTAATAAAATAAATAAGTCACAAGGATAAAAACTACAGCACAGTGTTGCGTGATGACCGACGGTAAGTACACTCACTGTGATGAGTACCGGGTAACAGCACTATGTGTACACCTGAAACTAAAAGAATATTACACATCAACTAGACTTCAACTAAAAGGTAAAAATTACAAAGCTGGTCCTGGTGAGCAGAGAGGAACCAGCTTCCTGCTTTTCAAGCCAAGGTTCAGATCTACACCCCACATGAGATTCACACCTCTGTGATTAAGGAGTCCTTTTGAAAAATGAGAACTTTTGGGGACCTCATGGTGACTTAAAGAAAGGAGAGCCTGTCATGAGATGCCTGCCCCCTGGTTCCTGTAAGAGGGAGTTGCTCTCCTTAGCAGTAGAACCTAAACTTCTGGGTGTTTCTCTGGAAGGGATGAGGAAGAGAGGCAACCTAAGCTGCCCAGACGCTTAAGGTGCTCTGAGTGTACTCTGGAGCCTGGGTGGTGTGAGGTGACTTAGAACTGGGAGAAGAGGTGAATTCTCTTATCATTCACTTGTTTGTCCATTCATTCATTCACTCAACACACATTGATGGGGGTGGGGGAGAGGCATGGGAAATAAGACCTTGTCCTGTAATTAAGAAGCCCCTGGGCCTATAGGACAAATAAGACAGCTCTTCAAATGATTTTAATGTGGGAAATAAAAGACCAGAGAAGGTAAAAATTGGTGGGACTTTGAGGTGGGCATACTGTCCTCCAGTGGGAGCTGGAGGGCAAATATTAGAGCTACATCAAGGCTGTGGGCATCCCTGAATAAACATGTAGGTACTCAGAACAAGGAGAATGTGTGTGAAGGCCTGGAAGTGGGCAGACGTGTGATCGGATCAGGAACAAGGAGCCGTGGGGTTAGGAGAGGGGAGGTGGGAGAGGCAGAGGGGAGCAGGCCAGGTTCTAGACCTGGAGCTCGCACTCTCAGCAGGAGAATGAAGGGCAAAGGCAGTGGGGGTTTTAGGAAGGGACGTAATTTAACCATACTTTAAAATGTCTCTCTGTCTGTGGCTTATGGGATGGATTTGGGGTGGGAATGAGCAGGCAGGCCCCGGGCAGGTGAGGAAGCTACCGGATAGTACAGTGGGAGTTAAAAAGAACCCAAGACGGAACTTCTCAGAGAAGATCAATCCAGCAGGGATCTCCAGTTTCCAGGTCCCACTGCACCAGGGCAGACATGTCCCCCAAGCCCTACAGGATAAAGAAGATGATT
>PJEM01013805.1:0-38734 GCA_004023845.1 Helogale parvula
CGTCCCCAATTTCTCGACGGAATATTTTTTTTTTTCCTGGAGCAGAAAATGAACCATTATTAAAACAACACGGCTACCGGCGGGAAAACCCATTTGCAGCGATTTATACGGGCGTCACCGCGGCTGCTGAGAGACGGGAAGAGAGGCGCGGGGTCTAAGCACCGGGTGAAGAATCGTGTTCCATCAGAGAGCGAACAGATGGGTGTTTTTTCTCCCCTCTCTCCCCCGGCTCGGGCGCCGAGTTAGGAATCCATGTCAGCCGTGAGTTTGTTCCCGCTGGTGTGATGGGGGTGATGGGGGAGAAGGAGGCTGGGCCAAGCTGCTGGGCCCTCGGGGAGGAGGCGCGCGCGCGCGCGCGCACACACACACACACACACACACACACACACACGTGCCCCTGTCCCCCCGGCCCCTGCCTGCAGGCCCCTTTGTCTCCTGGACCTGCGCGCGTCCATTATGAGCCCCTTCCTTCCACCTTTACGCATTCCTAGCACCACCTGGGATTTTCCTCTCCCTTTCTTTCTTCCCTCACCTGCCAGCCGTTCGCTCCAAGGTAGGGCCATACCCTGTCCCTTCATCCGGGCCGTGGGACACACAGCAGTTGCTCAAGTAGGTTCAGATGTGGGCTGACCCTCCGTCACCAGGTGCATCACACCCTGGCATTATTTATGCACCCGCCCTCCCCGCCCAGCTGCAAGTGCACCACCGGAAGGGGGCGCTTTGTTTCTTTCGCTCGTTGATTTCTTCCCCCCCCCCAACCCCGCCCGAAAGAAAGCCTGATCCAAAGCCTGCTTTGGGGTGGTAGGGAGAAGGGAACACGACTGAGTCATTTCTCTGTTCAAAAGCATCAGTGGCTTCTCTCCTTCCAAGCTGAAACCTGTTAGCGTGGCTCCAGGGACCCTTCCTAGTTTATACCCAAAGAACCTGTTCAGTTTCATCCCCCCAACTCCCGGCCCCTGCCCCCACCCCAGGCACCTCTGAGTCAAACCCATCAGGCCGTGTGTGGGCCTCATTTCACCCAGAGTGCTTTGCGCGGCTGCCTCTCTGAACATCCTGATTCCTGTGCCCGGATGCCTTTGCTCCCTCGGGGTCCCCCTCCTGAGTTCCCCCCCCCCCGGAGGTTTGACACCCAGAGCCCAATCCGGCCCACCCGTGTGATTGATTGAACCCGTACAGGGTTTTAAGAAATCGTAACGAGCTGCCAGCTTTTAAATATCAGACAACTGTTGCATAAAAATCTGGATTCCTGGAGTCTCGGAGAAGCTGATGGCACGTTCCCAGCAGGGGGTGGCCCTCAGCTGGGTTCCCCCTGAGGAGAGGGCACAGGTCTGCTGGTTATGGGTGTTCACGTGATGAGTGGTTGAGGGGACCCTGGGCCCAGACTTGCCCAGGTTGGAATCACTCAACCTTCCTGTTCTGGAATCTTCTGCACGCCCACCTGGAGCAATCCTCCTCACTTCTCCATGCGGCCTGGTGTGTCCCAGGAGACTGTGCTCTGTGCACATCACTAATGGGCTCCCAGGGCCTCTGGCTTGTGCTGGGCTCAGCCATTGAGGACCCCTGGGGGGGGATTGATTTCCCAGTTCGGCCCCTCACCCCGTGGCCTCTGTGGGCCAGCTGTGTCCTTGTCATAGGTCACAGGTTCTCACCGTCCACATAGCCTGTCATGTCTCCGGGGTCTGACAGCTCCATTGCCTCACCCCTCAGAGGCAGGGGTGCTCAGAGCTCCCTAATTTTGCAAGCCCGAGGTGTGTAGGACTCCTACATCTGTCCCTATGTTGTAAGTTTGTTCTTTCCTTGGACTCTGCTTGAATCACCCAATTTGAATGTATCCTGTGTCCCCTGCCAGGGCGGGCTGATAACAGCCCCTGTGCCTCAGTTAACCCACATGGTAAATGGGGCTAATGATAATACCGGCCTCTAGAGTTGGTGTGAGGGTTACATGAGTTAATGTTGTATAAGGAAAGGGCTTAGCAAGTGTTGATAAATTTTAGTAACTCTTTTAAATGTTTATTAAATTTTTTAAAAATTTTATTAAAATGTTTTTTAAGTTATTTTTGACAGAAAGAGACAGAGCGTGAGCCGGGGAGGAGCAGAGAGAGACAGAAACACAGAATCCGAAGCAGGCTCCAGGCTCTGAGCTGTCAGCACAGAGCCTGATGCGGGGCTCAAACTCGTGAACCGCAAGATCATGACCTGAGCAGCTGGCCACTTAACCGATTGAGCCACCCAGGTGCCTCCAAGAAAAATTTTTTAATGTTTATTTATTTTTGAGAGAGACACACACACAGAGCATGAGCAAGGGAGAAGCAAAGAGAGAGAGAGAGAGACATAGAACCTGAAGCAGGCTCCACACTCTGAGCTGTCAGCACAGAGCCCAATGCAGGGCTTGAACCCACAAACCATGAGATCATGACCTGAGCCAAGGTCAGACACTTAACTGACTGAGCCACCCAGGTGCCCCATAATGTTTATTTTTGAGAGAAAGAGAGAGAGAGAATGCAGAGGGAGGGAAACAGAACCCGAAGAAGGCTCTGTGCCGTCAGCACCGAGCCCGATGTGGGGCTTGAACCCACGAACCGTGAGATCATGACCCGAGCCAAAGTCGGACGCTTAACCGCCTGAGCCACCCAGACGCCACAATATTACAAGTATTCTTCTTCACCACAGTCCCTATCACTCCTTTTTGTCTCTGGGACACAGAAGCTGAGGGTTACCCGTGCCATCGCTGACACGGTTGGCCTTGAGTTGGCTGTGTGGTGTGTTTATATTCCCTGCTGTCCCCTACAGGCAGTGACTCAGCTCTGCGTCATGGCCGCCACTGTAAGGAGTTCCCAGGCCGCCCTCCACCGCACCGCCTAACCATCCCTGAAGCTCTTCTCCATTAACGGTGATCCCAGCGTACTGGAATGATTGATTCATGGGTCTGCCTTTGGCACGGAACCGTCGGGCCCTACATGCAGGCGTCATACGTGTCTGTGGAATTGGCTCCCAGGGCCTGTATTAGCTGCTCTGACAAGGCCCCCGGACGGGCTGCTTGAAACCGGAATTGATCCTGTTCTGGAGACCCGGAAGCTGCTCTCCGGCAGTCCGCAGAGCTGCACTCCTCCTTCCGACTCCAGAGGGAAGATCCTTCCATGCCCTTCCCAGCTTCTGGTGGTTCTTGGTCTGTGCCCTCCACGTGGTCTTCTCTGTGTCCCCTCCCCTTCTCCTCTTGGGACACTCGTCATTGGGTGCAGGGCCCACCCCGATCCAGGAGGGTCTCCTGGGAAGATTCTTACCTTAATTCCATCTACAAGGACGCTTTTTTCCGAACAAGGTCACGTCCACAGGTTCGTGGTGGACGTACCCTGTGGGGGGCCACGCTTTGCACAGTCTAGGCCCCACAGCTTTCTGGAGTCCTGGCTTGCTCTCTTTTCTCTTCACTTACTTGATGTTTTGAAGCCAGTGCGTACCCAGACCCTTGCCCCCTGGCCCACAGAGGGGAACAAAGGGGGGCATTTCCCTGCCAGGAGGGGAGGCATAGGCCCAGATGCCATCCGATGGCGTGGCTCTGTGTTTCCAGCACAGGCCGAGCCCCGGGGAAATCTGCTTTTCTCCGTGGGCTCTGCCGAAGAGCGGGGGGTGAGCCCCCCACCGGCCCCCCTTCCCGCACCCCCCCTGCTGAGAACACCCAGCGAACACCACTGCTCATTCCTTCGGTGTGGGGCCGGGCTGAGTGATTGTCATTTCTCCTTCTCATGTCAGAACTGTGTGTTCCCTTCAATGGTCTGTGGGCTGGCCTCTGACCTGACGCCCGTTTCTTTCCAGGCCTGACAGGTTGGGTGAAGAGGGAGCACTCCTCTGAGCTGAGGCAGACTTCTTCGCTTCCGAGCTGCGAGCTGCTGACACTCTCCCTCCCCAAGAATGCCCACAGCTCCTGCCCTGACTTTTTCCGGACAGCAGACAGCCATGCCTCCTCCCCCCTGCCTCCCTTCCCTCTGATGCAGAATGGCCAGCTGGCCCAGTGCCGGGTCTTTTTCAGCCCGCGTGAGTTAACGTTTTATTTTGTTTTGTTCTTATAATTTCTTTTTAAGGTATGATTCACCCAGCGTAAGAATAACCATTTTATTTTTTTTATTCTTTTTTTTTAACATTTATTTATTTTCGAGACACAGGGAGAGACAGATCATGTGCAGGGGAGGGGCAGAGAGAGAGAGGGACACACAGAATCGGAAGCAGGCTCCAGGCTCCAAGCTGCCCGCACAGAGCCTGACGCAGGGCTCGACCCCACAAACCGTGAGATCATGACCTGAGCTGAAGTTGGACGCTCAACTGACTGAGCCCCCCAGGTGCCCCAGGAATAACCATTTTAAAGTGTACAACTTAGTGCGTTTTTGTATATTCAGGGGTTGTGCAACTAGCACCAGTATCTACATCCAGAACATTCTCCTCTCCCCAAAAGGAAATCTCGTACCTGGGATCAGTCACTCTCCATTCCTCGTCCTCCAGCCCCAGTCAACCACTGATCTAATTTCTGTCTCTACGAATTTGCCTATTCTGGATGTTTCTCATAAATGGAATCATGCAATCTGTAGCCTTTTGTGTCTGGCTTCTTTCACTCAGCCTGATGCTTTCAAGGGTCATTCATGTTGTAGGGTTAACTCTTTCATGGTGAAGTACATATCCTTGAGCATACAGCTTGAGAATACAGAATTTAAAAAACACATTCCAAGGGCGCCTGGGTGGCGCAGTCGGTTGAGCGTCCAGCTTCCGCTCAGGTCATGATCTCACGGTTCGTGGGTTCAAGCCCTGCGTCGGGCTCTGTGCTGACAGCTAGCTCAGAGCCTGGAGCCTGCTTCAGATTCTATGTCTCCCTCTCTCTCTCTGATCCTCCCCTGCTTGTGCTGTCTCTCTCTGTCTCTCAAAAATAAATTAAAAACAAAAAATTTTTTTTAAATGGGGAAAAAAATACCTTCCATCCTAGTCACCACCACCTAGTTCAAGATACAGAATATTCCAGCCTCTCAGAGGCTCCCTAAAGGCCACTTTCCAGTGACTGGCCCTACCCCAAAGTATCACTTGCCCAGTGGACCTCACCTAAAGGTGACTGTACCCCAGCACACCAGGGACACATGTCACACTGGGGACATGCTACTGGCATCTAGTGGAGAGAGACCAGGGACGATTGTCAACATCCTCCAACGTGCAGAACAGGCCTCCCACAACAAGGAATCATCTGGGGCCAGACGTCAGTGGCCTACAGTTAGCAAAACTTGGGGTTCCGACTCCACAGATGACTTGTCCTTGAACGTCATGGACAGGGATCATGCAGTGCACCCTAATTGTGTCTTGTACTTTTGCTCAACATTATGCCTCGAGCCTCATCATGCACATGGCTCTCCGTGTATCCGTACTTTGTTCTTTTTCATCACTGTATCGTATTCCATTGCATGTACACACACACACACACACACTTCTTTTCCATTTGCCGGTCGATGGCCACTTGGCTGGTGTCCGGAGGTATCCAGGGTCTGGCAACGATGAATGTGTCTTTTGGTGGGAATAAATGCACATCCCCGCTGGGAATAAACCCAGGAACGGAAATGCTGGGTTGGGGCAGTTTCACCTTAGTAGTTAAGTCTGGGATCCTTAAAGCTCAGAGAATTCGGGGGCCACATGGGTGGCTCAGTTGGTTAAGTGTCTGACTCAGGATTTCGGCTCAGGTCATGATCTCACAGTTTATGAGATTGAGCCCAGCATTGGGCTCTGCACTGACAGCATGGAGCCTGCTTGGGATTCTCTCTCTCTCTCTCTCTCTCTCTCTCTCTCTCTCTCCACCTCCCCCACTTGTGTGTGCACTCTCTTTCTCTCTCCCTCAAAATGAATAAACTTTAAAAAAAATTAAAAAAAAAATTTTTTTTTATGTTTTATTTATTTTTGATACAGAGAGAGACAGAGCATGAGAGGGGGAGGGGCAGAGAGAGAAGGAGACACAGAACTGGAAGCAGGCTCCAGGCTCTGAGCTGGCTGTCAGCACAGAGCCTGACACAGGGCTCGAACCCACGAACGTGAGATCTGACCTGAGCCGAAGTCGGAGGCTTAACTGACTGCGCCACCCAGGCGCCCCTAAAAAAAAATCTTAAAGCTCAGGGAATTTTGCACAGAACTCTGGACTTCTGGCTTCTCCTGAAGAATCCGTGCCGGTCCCTGTGAGCTTGACTTTGCACGTGGTAGCACTCAGCTAGAGCTCCGTGGTAGCAAGCGGCTGCGGCTTGAACAGGGGGTGCGTTTCCAGCTCCCCACAGCTGCCGCCCTTCTCCATGCTGCCTCACCTCGATGCTTTTGTTCCCCGGTCAGCATTTGGCTTGTGGCACCTGTCCTGGACCCATGCAAGGCCAGGAATCTCTTTCTGCCTTCCTGTGGCCATGGCCTTGACCTTCATGGGACCCTCCCCTCCCCTCTCAACACCGGTCCCCATTGGTCTCCATCTCACAGAGCCTGCGGTCCCTTTAGACCTGACAGACATTTGCCAGGTTACCACAGGCCCCGTCCCTCCCTGTCACCCAGCTGCAGCCTGGAACGTGCTGGCATTTTTCTTGGCAACATCCGAGGCCCTCTTCTCTGCCCCGACCACCACAGGGACCAGGGCTTCTGTTTTTCAGCCGGTGGGTTCCTGCTGTGTGATTACGGTTGCCTTCCCAGGGCAGCCTTCCCTGAGCCCTCTGGCTGGGGGTGGGGGGTTCCCAGGGGTACTCTCCCTCAGTCCCCACCTGTCTTCCAAGGCTCACATTTGCAGTGACAGGTCCTTGCCAGCTCCCAGCCAATGCGCCTGCGCGTCTCACTCATTGCCATTTGCCCACCACCCAGCCCCTCGCACAGTAAATACTGGCCATGGGGCACAGGCCATAAAAGAGAGAGAGGGACAGCCCTCTTGCCAGGTTGGATAAACCGCTTACCTGGCTAATACCTTCTGCAGAAGCAAGCTGGGCACAGTTCATCCTCAGAAGGTCTTTCCCCATGACTGGTCCAAGGGGTCAGGGTCTGAGATGTCTTCCCCGCCCCTCCCCAGTCCGTCCCAGCCAAGGCTGGCAAAGCGCAGGGCGCCTTCCCTGGGGTCCTTGACTTCCCACAGTCAGCCCACCCCCAGCCATCCCAGCCACCGCCAAACACCGTCCAGATGTCCCCCAGTCAAGTCCCCAAGGCCATGCCTTCACCTCTAGGACTCCCCCTGACTCCTCACCTGCCCACCTGTCTGCCTTCCCCCTTCTTTGCTCTGTGCCCTGGGAGGTTTCCTCGCAACTCCGCACTCCGCCAGACCCCCCAGCGCTCCGACCTCACCCCCAGATCACACCCCTCCCCCAAGCACTCTGCTGACTCGTGCTCCCTCATCTTCTCACATCCTCGACCTCCCCTGGGCTTTCGTTCTCCTTCCTCGCAGCAGCCCCCACCTCCGACACGCTCAGGTCTGTCCCTCCGTTCCCACTTTGTCCCCTCACCCTCCAGCTCCTCTGCCAGCTCTGCGCTGTTCCCCGTCCTCCCCTGGCCCCACGGCCGCGCCTCCTGCGCACCTAGGGGGGAAGGGGCGGGGCCTCCTCACCTGGCTGCCGCAGAACAGCGGGGCAGCGGCCCCTAGCGGCCGGGGAGGGAAGCGCAGCTGCCCCCTCCTTTTCCAGCCCGCCCCCCTGCCCCCGCCGAATTGGTACCTAACTGGAAACCAACCACCATTCCTGCCTGCCTGCCCACCGCTCGGGCTGCAGCCCGTCTGCTTCCTGGACTCTTCCTTTTCGGGAATGAGGGGGTGGAGGGTGTTTACAGTGTTCAGTGGTGTGTCATGAGGTGATCTTTCATCAGTCCTGATGCGGGGTGCAGAAGTTAAGGTGTTCTGTTGGCTCAGCCTCCAGGATACGCCTCAGATCTGAGCACTTTGCCTCCGCATCCGTTCCAGGCCTCTGTGGACCCTCACCTGGCCCGATGGAGGCAGCCACCTCCCCAGCCTCCTGGCTCCTTCTCGAATCCGCCCGTACAATTTTGTTTTAACTGAGGGAAAATCCACATAACATAAAATTAACTGCTAACCATTTAAAAATGAACAATTCAGTGGCATTTTGTACACTGGCGGTGTTGTGTGACCACTACCTCTAATTCCAGGTATTTCCATCACCCCAACAGGAAACGTGTACCCATTAGCAGTCAGTCCTCTCCCTGCCCAGCCCCTAGCAGCCATTAATCTGTTTTCTGTCCTTCCAGATTTCGCTGTTCTGGATATTTCATATAAATCCAATGATACAATAGCTGATCTTTGGTGTCTGGCTTCTTTAACTCAGCGTAGTGTTTTCAAGGTCCGTCTGCATTGTAGCAGCTGTCAACACTTCATTTTTCTGGCTGAATAGTATTCCTTTGCTTGGATATACAACATTTTATCTATTCACTTATTGATGGACATTTGGGTTTTTTCCATCTTCCAGCTTTTGTGAATATTGGTGCACTAGTATCTATTTGACTACCTGCTTTCTTTTTTTTTTTTTTAATGTTTATTTATTTTTAAAAAACAGAGACAGAGCATGAGGGGGAAAGGGCAGTGAGAGAGGGAGACACAGAATTCAAAGCAGACTCCAGGCTCTGAGCTATTGACATAGAGCCCGATGCGGGGCTCGAACCCACGAACTGTGAGATCATGACCTGAGCCAAAGTTGGACTCTTAGCCGACTGAGCCACCCAGGTGCCTCTTGACTACCTGCTTTCAATTCTTTTAGGTATACACTTAGGAGTGGAACTTCTGGGTCATATGGTAATTCTGTGGTGTATTCACTGAGGGACCACTTCTATAATCTGCTAAATATTTAAATACAAAGATGCCGTCCCCCTGCTCATAGCCCTCTTTTGGCTCCCCTGTCACTGAGCATCCAATCCAGACCCTCCTCATGGCTTTTGAGGCTGTGCCTAGTGGGCTCACCATGCTGGCCCTTGTGCTCTTCAGATAGTCCTGCTTATTCCAACCACAGGGCCTTTGCACTTGCTGTTTGTTCTTCTTGGATCACACACGAGGGGCTCCTCAGCTGTCAACTGTCTCCTCCTCAGAGAGCCCACCCCCATCTGTCCTATTACCTCCCCATCTCACCTCCTCCTTTCCCATTCATTTACTCCATCAGCCACATAGGCCCTCCCATGGATCCTTTGACCACCCAACATGTTTCTGCCTCAGGACCTTTGCACAGGCTGTTCCCCCTGCTTGGAACACTCTTCCCCCATGACTCTTCTTCCCTCATCAGGTCTTTATCCAAATACCACCTTCTTAGAGAAGGCTTCCTTGACTTCCTCCATCAAAAACTGCAGGTACCACCATGCCCTCTGTCTTCTTTCCTTAATCTTTTTCAGCCCTTATCATCTGACATCCTGTATCGTGTCTGATTCCCACCTGATGTCAGCCTCAAGAACAGAGCATCTCCTCTGCCCTGTTCATCACTGTGTCCCAGCAAGTGGTACAGCGCCCGGCACACAGTAGGTGCTCAACAGATATTTGTTGACTGGCTGAATACCAACTGAAGACAGTAGTTGGAGTCCCTCTCCGCCCCCAGTCTAGCCTCCTGACCCAATTCTGAGACCTCTTTACCTTGCTTTTCACTTGAGTAAGGGCATAGCATGGGATGGGGAAAAACATTGCCCAAAGCATGATACAGGATGCTAGGGGCACACAGACCCCACCTCAAGGCTCAGACATGGCTGCCGTCCACTCCCCTGGCATCCTACTCGCTTTCCCGGGCTAATTCCACCATGCCTCCGGTAGCTGTCTTCCTGCCAGAACCAGAATGCCCCTAGAGGGCTTCGAGTCACGTTCTGGGGGCACTAGGGCTTCCTCAACGCCACCCCCCATGCCCGCACTAAGGGCATGTAAGGGGTGCCCTGTGCTTGAGGAATAAATGGCAGGAGTGAATATATGAACCAAATGATAAAATGCGCTGCAGGACTGTGCTTCCTGCACTGAATGGGCCCTAGGAAAAGTCCAGCTGGGGGCATCTGGTGAGCGGTGGAGGTCTGGGCATTGCTCAGGTCCTCCTGAGTCCAGGATGCTTTTCATTCCACCGACTCGCCTCCCCCCCCCCCCCCCCCCCCCCCCCCCCCCCCCCCCCCCCCCCCCCCCCATCCGCGCCTCCCTCCCCCTCCCCCGCTCATGTTATAAGCTTTGGCCTGGCACTCAGGACTTCAGCTGGCACTGAGGACCTAAGGGTCTGAAGCAGGACCGCGGGACACAGGGGAGGGGAGGAGGGGCCGAACCCAGGCATGGGGGTCTGAGGTAGTGCATGCAACACATGGAGGGCGCAGGGCGGGGACAGAGGGCACGGTGAGTTGAGCCACGTCTGAAGCCGGGGACGCCCGAGGTGCTAAGGTGCACAACATGAGGGTCCCCAGGTTGGGCGGATGAGAACGCGAGGGGCCCTCGGCGCGGGACATCCTGGGAGTGGAGGTTTTCCGTCATAAGGTGCACAGAACGTGGGGGTACCCAAGGCGAGGGGCACGCTGGGCACGGGAGGAGCGCGGCGCACGGTAGGATGCCCGAAGCCGAGGGTCACCGTGGGAGTAGAGAGTCGCCGCGTGGGGCGCCGGTACCGACCCGCACGGGGCAAGGCACGCGGCGCCCGGGCAAGGCTGCGCGCTCGCGCCGACGCGGTCGTTCCCGGAGCCGGCAGTTCTCGCAGACTCCACTGCGGCTGCGCGGCCGCAGGGTGGGTGGTGGGAGGGCGGCAGGGCTCTTTTGCGCCCCCCAGTCTGCCCCCATCCTCTGCCTCCTGAGCCCCTGGTCCGCGAGACCAGGACGCGGGGATGGAATGGCGGCTACCTCTCCGATCCTGGCTGAGAGCAAGAGGACTAGGAGAGAGAGAGGAGGGGCTGGGAGGGGGTCCTGGCCGGGATTTTCCCCGAACTGAGCCTGGAGCCCCTTAAAGCCTGCGACCCCTTCATTTTATACAAGTAACAACCACCCCTTCTGGCAGTCCCTGGAGAATGCAAGTTAGAGCCACCTCGCCTCCCAGACAAGCGCTTGGATTCCTAGGGTTGCTCATTGCTGGAGGCTGGGGGTGGGGGGAGGCGCGGAGCCAGAGGGCTCTGAAGGTGTCTGCCCAGCTTTCTCTGAGCTGCACGTTATAGAAAGCTGGGGCACTGCCCCCCGCTCCCCAGCACCCCAAAGCCTTCCATGGGTCCTATCAGGTACTGTTGGGATATCTCAAAGTGGGAAACTGAGATGTGGAGAGGTGAGACACCCCCTCCCATCCCAACCCCCCCTCCAATAGACCCGTAGAATCCTTTCTGCATCTGCCAACCACTGCCTCGGTTCACATTTGTTCTTAGATCCAGTTGTTGAGCTTAACACGGAGATTCAGGGCCTGAGCTCTACAGCCATGGAGTCCTGGGAGTGAAAGAACAAAGGTGGCTCCCTCCTCCCCCCAGAAGTTTTGCCCCAGGTTCTGGGCTATAAAAATCCCTGCCTCCTCCTGAAATTAAGGCTCTCCACTGATGGGGGTGGAGGGCAGAAGGTTGCCAAGGAGTTGGTCCCTGGTCACCCAGCACGCCTGGAAGTCTGGTGTCTCTTCGGCTATCAGGATATGCTTCTTGGAAGGGTTTCTTAGAGGCCAGCTTCATTTGCCTGCAGAGGTTCAATTTAGGCTTTCTTACTCGGAGTTCCCATCCAAGTCTGCCCCAAGTTTTGTGTATTTACCACCCGAACCCTCCCACTGTCACTGCCACCCCATTCATCACCCATTCTGCAGAAGCAAGCTTGGGAGGCCATGCATTCTCCTCCCCGCAGACAGAAACAGGAGTTTGCCCTCCTCCTCTTCCTCAGCCCTTTCCCTTCCCCTATAATCCAGATCCAGAATTATCTGCCCTACTTCTCAACGACACCCCACTATATGCCCACTCTGGACCCATCAAGATTCTGCCAGGACTTTGTGGACTTCGCACAAGCTGGCTGCGGTACTATTTAGGCCCCACTTGGATGGACTCCCTTCCCGGAGGATCCAAGCCAGGGATTTGCTCCTCCCCATCCATAAGTCTTCGAGTTGCACCCAGCTTTCCTAAAACCCAGCCAGCAGCCGGGCTTCTAGGTCCAGTCTCCTGAGATCCTAACCAGATCTTACCTCAGTACCTTCCAGTCGCCCTCACCCCTCCAATTCCCCCCCCCCCAAGCCCCCACCTGGCACTGAGTTCTCTGTTCTGCTGAAGTGCTTATTTTTGGCCTGGGGCCCGGTTTTATAGCCCCCACTGTGGGTCTTGGCAGTGACAGTCTGATTCCGGGGATCCACGCCAGGTTGGACAGCCTTCTCCACCCTGGAGAGGGGGTGCGGGGCTCCCTCTGCAGCTTTGGCCTGAAACCTGCCCTTCACCTCACTCGGCCAGATGACTAGGAACCCTCTGGTCCCTTGCCCTACTTCTTCAAGTCCACCAGCTGCATTGTCGTGGCTGGGCTGTGAAATTCCATACCGGGGTTTTGCTCTTGCCGAGAATCTAAAATTCAATTTTTTCTCCCCCCGCCCAACATTCCCCCTCCTTAAGCGAGACGTTTGAGGCGTTTATAGATACAACCTCCACCTAACGCTCCCCTCCCGGGTCCTGCTGTCCCGTCAGCTCCAAGCCCCTGTCCGGTCGTCCAGGATCTTCTCCTGGGGTCTTGTCCTGTCCCGCCAATTCCGGTCCAGGCTTTGCGTCCCTCCCTCGTCTTTTATTGTAGGTCTGGTCTCCCAGGGTAGCGGCCTCCACAATGCATTCCCTTCGCTTCCCCCCTGGATCCTGAAGCCGCCTTTACCAGCCTGCTTCGTTGCAGCCAGAGCTCCGGATCCCTCCGTGCTAGAGTCCAGCCCTCCTTTTGCCCCTCCCCCTTGCACGTCTCCGCCAGAAAGATTAGGGCAGCCCATTCGGCCTCAGCCACTAAGTAACCCCTCCAGCAGCCCCCTGCAAGCCCGGGTCTGGGTATTCTAGGCCAGGTCTTGCTTGTTCCCACTGCATTAGGCATGACGCATTACTCCGTCTCCCGAGGATGAATCCGGCCCCAAATTTGCGTGCCCCGGGTGCATTTGGCCCTGTCGCAGCTACTTCCCCCGCCCCCCTTCCTCCCATCTCGGTCTAATCCAATCCGGGTTTTGCATACCCCTTCCAGAGCTCCTCCATTTCTCCCTTCGCCGGGCTCGGCTCCTTTCCTTTACTCAATTGCCGGCGAAATCCTCTCCGAGTCTTCCTTGCGCCCGCCTCCCTTCCCCCACTCCCCGTTCCGACGCAGCGACCCAGCACGTCGCCTTCCCTCTTTTCGCTTTACCAGAGAGGCTGTAGGAGGCGAAGGAAAGGAAAATCCAGTCCGGGTTTTCTGGTCGGCCCCCGGTGCGCTCGGACTGGTTGCGGCGGCCGATCCCCGGCGGCAGCTCCGGGCCGGGTTTTGCGCGCGCCCGCCGCCCCCCTCCCAGAGCGGGTGCGTCGGGGAGAGGGGCGAGCAGGCGGCTTGTCATTGCTGGTGCCCGGCGCCGGCTCGGTCCGCGCGTCCTGCGGTGCCCACGGGCCCGGCCCGGCGCCCCCCCCTCCGGCCGCCCCGGGGGCGCGACGCCGCCGCGCCCGCCTCCAGCCGCGCCCCCCGAGCTCCGCGCCGCCCGCCCCCAACCCGAGCCCCCCGCGGCCACTGCGGGGAGCCCGAGCCGTCGGCGCGGGAGCTGTTGGCGCTGCGGCGCCTCCGCCTCGCCGTCTGCCGAAGAGGCCCCGGCGGATGGGGCCGAGCGGGCCCCGGAGCGGCGCCGCCGGGCGGCGGGGGGCTGCAGGGGCGCCCCGGCTGGCCCGTTAACCCCTCGGCCGCCGCCGCCGCCGCCGTCGGAGGGGGCTGGGAAGTCGCCTGGGCGCACACGTGCCGCCTCCGTCGGGGCCGCGGAGCTGCGGGGGAGATGCGGGCCGCTGTCGGCGCCGCCTCGGGGGGCTCCGCCTCGCCCCAGCCCCCGGAGCTCTGACGCCGCCCCCGCCCCGCCGCCTCCGCCGCCTCCCTCTCCTGGAGGGGTGCAGACCCGCTCGCCCCCAGCCCCGAGCCTCTGCCGCCGCGAGGGGGCCGCCTTTGGAGCTGTATAATCCGCTTTTTTTTTTTAATTTTTTTTTTAATTTTTGGTTAGTGGCGGCGGTGCTGGGCCGGGGGAAGGAGGGGACACGGAGGCCGCCCTCGCCCCGCCACCCCTCACCCTTTTCCCCCCCGCCCCGGTTCCGGGAGATGTGCCGGGCGGGGGGCCGGGGTTCGCGGAGCCGCACGAGAGACGCGCAGGGCCGACCCCGGAGCGGCGCCGGACAGGTGAGTGTCTGGGGGTCCAGGGCGAGGGGGACGCCGCACCTGGGCCAGGTGTGCGGGCCGAGGCGGCTGGGGGCCAGGACGGGAGCCGAGGCCTGTCCGGGCCGCGAAGGGGGAGGGGATGCTGGAGCCGCGACTCCCTGCACCTGAGCTGGAGGGGAGTCGGGGGCGGCCTGCACTCGGTCTCCACCGGCTTGGGGGTCAAGAGGAGAGGCCCCCAAGGAGGGCCGGGAACGCGGGGGTGCGGATGGGCGGCCGCGGGGTGCCCGGCGGGGGGAGGGGACCGCGAGTGTGCCCGCGCGTGGCTGCGTGTGCCCGCGCGCGCGCCAGCCTTTGTGGGGAAGCGGCGCGGCGGTGCCTGCGTGTCCCCGGTGCGTGTGCGCGCGGGTGCTTGGCGCCCTGTTTGTGTAGGTGTCTGGGTGTGAGCGGAGAGGGTGCGTGTGCGCGCCGCGCGCGGGCCCCGGCCCCCGGAGGAGCCGTGTCGAGGGCTGGCACCGCAGGATGCTGGGCTGGGGATTGTTTCTCCTCCCGGAGGCAGAGACGCGGTGGATGGGGAGGGGTCAGTCTGGGTGTCGGGCCGGCAGCAGCCCGGGGGGCACCACTGTCAGGAGGTGTGCAGCCCGGCTGCGTTCTCTCTCTCTCTCTCTCTCTCTCTCTCTCTCTCTCTCTCTCTCTCTCTCTCTCTCTCTCTCACCCGGTTAAGCCTGGGAAGCTGTTGGGTTTGATCCACCTGGATTCGGGCTTCGAGGGCGAGAGCCCTCCCTCTCCCCCAGGTGTTCACTGGGTCGAGCTTTGGGGTTTCCACGGTCATCCTCCCCTCGGAGGGTCCCGGGACAGGAGTCCGGACCAGAGGAGGGTGGAGAGCGCCGTGGGTGGTGCTCCAGCCTTGGCCAGAAAAATGCCCCTGCAGGCATTGCTCCAGTGAACCCTGGGGCACCCATGTGAAGACGACACCCGCTTGCACAGCCCCGTCCCCACTCCTCCAGTCTAGGTCAGCACGCAGCCCCTCACTGTAGCTTCCTGGCTTGTAAGCACTGCCCCCCATGGCCCTCCCCAGCGGGGGGCGGGGGGGCAGCTGCGTGGGTGTCCGGGCATCCCAGTCTTGAGGCAGGGCCCCCTTTCCTCCTGGCTCCCGCAGGTCCCAGAGCCTGGGTTAGTCTGCCCACATCCAAACATGTGGTGTGCCTGGGGGAGCAGGGGGAGGGGTTCAAGATGGCTGCCAAGATGGCTGGTCGCCTCTCCGCCTCTCTGTCTGCCTCTCTTTCCCTCTCTCTTCTTCTTGCTCTGTTCCCTTAGCTGCTGCAGGAGTCGTCACAGGGAAGGGCTTGGATGGAGTGGGGACAGGTGTGGGGGTCTCCTAAGGATGATGTCTCCTCTAGGCCTGTTGACCTCAATGCTGTTTGCTTCTTGGCTGTTGGTCTCTGCTCTTCTTCCCAGCACCCCAGGGGCCCAGCAGGAGCTTGTAACCTGACCCCAGACCCCATCCCTTCAGCCCAGCTAACAGCTGGGGGCTCCCTGCCCTCCACCTGCTCTTCTAGGCCCTGCGCCCTGAATTATCGCTGGGATGTTGTGGTACCCCACGGAGGGTCCCCATCTATCATCCTGTCCCTCTGCCCCATGGCCGGGGAGGGGGGGTGCTCAGGACTCCGGCGGGCCGGGTCAGGCCCCAGCTGCGGGGGGCAGGTGACTTCTTTTTCCTCCCCACTCCCCACCCACTAATGCCAAATTTATTACTTAAAAGTAGGATGAAAACCGCGAGAATAAGAGAAGGAATACAACCTTCATTATCATATCGAGAAAATTATCCGTGATTTTCCTAACTAGCAATTTGCCTGCCATGCCGTTCAGAACTGACTTGCCCATTAATTACAGAGATGAAAAATCATCTGGAAAGCGGAAAAGGGAACTAATTCGATCCCTGGCTGGCGGCAGCGGCACCCCTGCACCGAGCCACCCCTGCACGGAGCATGTCCGCTCACACGTGAGCACAGGCCCTCCTCCTGCGATGGGCCACTTTCCTTCCTCCTCTTCCTCAGTGACCTCCCGCAGGGGCTGAGCCCGCCCCATGCTTGTCGCCCTTGCCCTCCAGGGCCTCGCTAGGCCATCCCTCTACAGGACACCCATCCCAACCCCCCAAACTTGGGGAGCTGGCTTAGGGCATGATCAACCCTGCTGATGCCTGCCCTTGGGCTTGGAGGCTACCCAGGGCTGGGAGGGCGGGGAGCTAGGTCCCAGTACCTGGGGAAGAGGTAGAAAGGAGACTGGAGAAGAGAAGCCGTTTCTATTCCCAGCATGCCCTGGGGAACCTAGGAGGACCGCCCCTCAGGTGTGTGGGGGAGGGGCTCCACCTGCGTCTGGGGTTTGCACCCTCCTTGCACCCCCAGGCTGGTGGGAGAGCATGAGCCCCAATGTGGCATCTGGTGGTGGGGGGTGCTGATCCCAGGAGCCTGGGCTGCTCGGCTAGAGTGGGTTCCCCTAGTGGGGAAGAGGAGGAGCGGGATCTCCCTGTCCCCGCCCGCTGGCTGTCGGTGGGGGCCTCAGCTCCGGGTCTGTGCTCCCTCCTACCTCTCCAGCCAGCTGTGTGGCCAAGGACAAGGTTCCGGTTTCACTGTGGGCTCGTCTCAAGGATCCGGTTTCCAGCCGCCAGACACTTCCCCTCTCCCAGACCCCTCTTTGTAGGGGGGAGTGGTATTCCCTAGGTCTGGAGTCTGGCCCTGGCTGCCGCAACCCTGCGAGCCGTCCTCCTGGGCCAGGTGTCAGCCACCCCCAAGAGAGAGAGGAGAGCAGGGTCCCGGGACAGAGCCATGGCGCGGATGGGGCTGTCTCGTCGCCCCCGGAATCCAGTCCTCCGTCAGATGTCTGTGTGTGATTTGGATGGGGACCTGGCTGCACCCGTGTGTGACCACACCACGTGTCCAGCAGGCTACTGCAATGTTTGTAGGGGTCTCCCGGGTGCTGGCATTGGTGAGTTTTTCAGAGCGGGTGACACCGTGCTTGTCTGGGGCTCCCCACAGCCCAGGGGCGAGGGTCTGCATCTCATGTGCCCCGCCTCTTCGTGCCGTCTGTGCCGGCCATGCCATGCAGGACAGTGCCCTGTCCTGGTGGAGCCCATAGTTCGGCAGCACAGGGGTTTCAGTCCAGGGGCTTGTATTACAGGAGTTGGGGAGAAGGTTGCCGTCTCCCCACTAGGTGGCCAGGATCCCAGCTGAGGAGGGGCAGCCCCAGAGTCAGAAGGTAGCAGCCCCTGGGTCTACGTAAAACTCCAGGTTCAGGCACCGGGGCGTGTTGAGGTTTGGCCTTGCGTGAACTTCCCCCTCACCTCATCCCTTCTGCTCCCTCTCGCCTCGCTACTCCACCAACATGTAAAGTACGGTTCTACCCCGGGGCCTTTGCACTGGCTGTTCTTTTCCTGGGACTCCCATCCAGACATCTGGAAGGCTTTTGCTTCTTCACCCGATTCACATGTCACCCCCACCCTCCCGTAACCTTTACCCCCTGCAGCCTGTTTAAAATCACAGCCTCCCCCCCCACCCCTGTAACCTTTACCCCATGCAGCCTGTTTAAAATCGCAGCCTCCCCCCAACCTCCTGACTCTGCGTAGCCCAGATGCCTTTTTGCACACTCTGTCATTTCCTTATTGTGCCTGTTTATTTATCATCTGTCTCCCCAGCCAGGGTCCAAGGGCTCGGGGAGTTTATCACTTGGTTTGCTTTTGGACCCCAGGTGTCTAGACTCCTAGCTGGTCCACAGTAGGTCTTCAAGAAATCTTACCTGAGTGAATGGGAGGGGGCTCTGTCAAAGGACCGAGGCCTCTGGCTGTGCGTAGCGAGGGCTCCCCATCCACCCTGGCCCTTTGGGGGGGGGGTGTTGAGGGCCGCCGCCGGGGGCCTGCAGGGCCATCCCTGCACCTGTTCCCTGCACCCGCCTGTCAGCACTCTCTCTGAGCTGGCCTCGTGGGTCTCCAGTGTGGGGGGATCCGTACGGGGCTGTGCGCACTGTGGGGTGCCGAGCCTGGGCTGGGACACATAGGGGCCCTCTGCTCATGCAGGGGGGTGTGGAAACCCAGGGTTGGGGCCCAAGCAGTCCTTCCTTGTGGGGCACAGACACGGCCTCTCTGCCTCAAGGGATGAGCCCCTCACCCTTGTTTCCAGTCTGCATGGGCCCTGGGGAGAGAGCCCCCTGCTTCCCCAACTCCAAACCCTGGGGAAGATAAAAATGTCAATAAATAGATGCCCTGTCCCCCCAAAGCTAAAAGTAGCCAGGGTCCCTCACTCAAGGCTAAAAATTCCCCGGAAGTCAGGCACGGGCCACACCAGGGAGCCACGTGGGTGCTGCTGTCTGGTCCCTGGAGAGGTCATACCAGAAGGCGACCGGGTGTCCAAGCCATGGCGGCCCTGGAGTTGGGGCCAGCTCGCTGTCTGGGGGGCTGTCCTGCAGGTCCTAGGACTTTGGTCAGCATCCCCGCTCCGCACCCCATCCTCCCCGCCCCGGACAAGACCCCAGACATTGCCAGTCCATTGCCAGAACAGAATCGAGCGTAGCTGAGGCCGCCTGCTCAGGACCAGGCGACGGCACCGTTTCTCTGGGAAACGCGAGATAGAAGGTTCTGGAGACTCGCAGGTCACCTCCCTGCTCTTCTCGCATGTTCTTCCTCTGCCTCCTCTTCACGGCCTTTTATTATCTTTTTTAATGTTTATTTTAAATGTTTAATTTTGAAAGAGAGCAGGTGGGAGTGGGGGAGGGGCTGGGAGGGGTGGGGGCAGAGGATCCAAAGCGGGCTCTGCCCAGACAGCACGGAGCCCGACGCGGGGCTTGAACCCACGAACCGTGAGATCATGCCCTGAGCTGAAGTCGGACGCTTAGCCGACTGAGCCACCCAGGTGCCCCTCATCACAACCTTTTAAACGTGGCAAGAGCACGCTTACTCCGCTGGCTGTGTGAAAACAGGGAGTGTCTGGGCCACAGGGGGTCGGGTCCTGCCCTAGAGTACACACAGCTGCCCTTGGTGGTAGAAGCTAGGGCACCTGTGCATGCAGCCTCAGCAGAGGAGAGCCCCATTTGGGACTCACTTATCCACTTAAGTACACGGCAAACCTCATACAGTCCGTGCCTGTTGTCTCCCTCCCCTTGCCTCTTCCCACTCCCCCCACGCTCCCTCCACTGGTCACACTGGCTTCCTCACTTGTCCTCAAACAAGCAGCAGCCAGCCCCAGGCCCTTTGCACAGGCTGTGCGTCCCTTCAGGAACTCTTTTCCTTGGACACTCGTACAGTTCCTCCCTTGCCTTTGTGGAGCTTCGTGGAAGTGTCTGGGTTTCCTACATCACCGTTATAAATCCTACCCACGTGCCCCACTCCCCCGTACCCCGCCACACTCGCACCAGAGCCCCTGTCCCTCCACAACACTGGTACCTCATGGAACGGACTTCTTCAGTGCTCTTTGTGTCTGGATAACCTGCAGATGTCTGTCCAGCACCTAGATAAGTGCCTGGTACCCAGGTGCGCTACGGAGGATGGGTGCCATCGCCCTATATTACTCCTTAGCCCCGCAGCCACTGTGGGAGGCTCCCGCCCCATTTCCGTGGGGGAGGGGCGGAGTTCTGAGGAAGAACATGGGGGCCTCCTCGCACAGCCTGAAGGGGGCAGAGCTGGGATTTGAACCTAGGACCCTGGGACTCTTCCCTCTTGTCCTTCTAGGCATCATCTCCTCCTGTCTCCAGTCTCTATTTCCCCCCACCCCCACCTCTCCCCTTCACTGCCGGCATCTGGAGGCCCACAGACTCCTGCCGCCGTCTACCTTGGGCCCCGGCTCCTCAGACTGTTTTCATCTGTGTCGTGTCATGTACCAAGTGCAAGGCTGTGGTTTGTGCAGTGAACACCAATGAGGTGGGAATGGATCGCAGGCCTCCATAGTACCAGCCTCCTGTGGTAGGGAGTTTAGAGGAGGCACCTGGGCAGTCAGTCAGTCAGGGAAGGCTTCCTGGAGGGAGGGTACCTGGAAGGGGAAGGAGGGATGTGGCGGAGGGAGAGAGCATGTGAGGAGAGGCCTGCCCTGAGGCCAGAAAGAAGGTGGCAGCTCAAAGGGGAAAAGGTAAGATGTGCTTTGGCCAGGCGCAGAGACAGGAGGCTGGAGGCCGGTCTTGGGAGTAGGAGGATGGAGTTTGTGCCACGGGGCTTGTCCAGGGGGCTGGGAAGGCCGGCGGAGGGGTCAGGGCCCGCCAGACGGGACGGGAATACCCAGCATGAGTTCTTCCTGGCTCCTGTGTGGGAGAGTGCTCCAGAAGGCAGGAAGGGAGGCCAAGAGGCCAGCAGGAAGGGGGCTACTGCGAAGCGACGGCTCCGGAAGGGGCCTGGAGACATCAGAGTCGGGCTGGCGCAGAGGGTTTTGAGACCATCGGAGACCTTTTGGTGGGTGATTGGTAGGAGGGTGGCAGGAAGGAAGCGGTGGGGTAAACTGCAGGTTCCTGGCTTTGACAGCTGAGTGGACAGGGAGAAAAGAAGGGGGTGGGGAGCACCCTCTGCTCTCAGCAACCTCCCCCTCTTCCCAGTCTAGTCTCCCTTGGCAACAGAAGGGAGTCTGCGAACTTCTGAGTCAGGCCAGGTCCCTCCTCTGTTCAGAACCCTGGTTGGTGCCCATCTCACTTGGAGAAAAAGCCGGTGTCCTGTCCTTGCCTCACAAGGCCCTGCCAGCTCTGTCCCGTGACCTCCCCTTGCCCTCAGCCTCTTCCCGCTCTCCCCCTGCGCGCTGGGCTGCGGCCACACTCCTGCAGCTTCCTACCCCAGAGCCTTTGCACATGCTGTTGGGGCTGCCTGGGATCTGCCTTCCCCAGGTCCCTAGATGGCTTCACCTCCTTGACGCGTCTGGCAGAACGTGTCCCTCTGGGAGAGGTGTGCCCTGACCACCCCCTTTACAGTCGTACCCCCAGATACACCCCCACACCCTCCCTCCCCCTCAGGCCCGTTTTCCTCCAAAGCACTTGTGACCCACTGGGAACTAGGTGACTATCCACTGAATGGATGACCCACTCTCTGGGTCTGTTTCTGTCTCTGTTCATTAAACAAATTAACAAGTACTTGTTCCTGCCCTGGGCTGGGCATGCGACAGAGAGCCAGAGTGACCCGCGATGGAACTTTCCCTGAGGAGTCCCCAGCTGGTGGGAAAGACAGGCATTCAACCGCAGAGCCCACGTCCAGTCAGGGAAGGGAAACGTGGAGGCCCGGGGTGCCGGGAGTCGGGGTATCGGAGGGACCAACGCAGGCAGTCCAGGGGGCAGAGCTTTCTGGAGGAAGAGTGGGGTGGGGGCAGGAGCCCTGGAACTGTGTGTCTGTGAGAGAGGGGGAGGGGAGAGGCGCGGGGGCACTTTGGGAGGCTGGAGCAGAGAAGGGAGTGAGAAGGTGGCGGGAGACCAGAGCCTGAGACGCTTTGCTGGGACATCCAAGACAATAGGGAGCCATGGAAAGCTGTAGGCTGGGAGGGATATGACTGGGTTGTTATTTTGCAAAGATCGCCGGGGCTGGGCAGAGAGTGGATGGGGTGGGAGTGGCGGATGGGTGAGGGGGAGACCAGGGAGGAGGCCCCGGGAGCAAGGGCTTCTTCAAATGGCCCCCACCCCTCTGGGGTCCAGGGCCACTGGGAACCAGTGACCTTTTAAAAACTGACAAGACAGGCAAACCCCACCCCGTGGCACTGACATCTAGTGGGAGAGAGATGATAAGCAGATAAATAAAGTTCATGGCTGTTATGCTAGTGATGGATGCGGTGGAGAGAAAAGCCAGAATAGGAGGTGGGAGCACGGGGGCCAGCGGGGCCTCCCTGACCAGGCAGCAGCGGGACAAAGACCGCGAGGAGGCGGGGGAGAATCCGGGCGGGTGTCTGGGGGAAGCGGAAACAACCCGTGCAAAGGTCCCGAGGTGGGACCAAGCCTGATGTTCTCCTCCAGGAAACTGGGGGCTGAGCGAGCAAGGAGAGCGGGAGGCGCTGAGGGCAGGGATGGGGTAGATTGCGCAGGGCCGCATGGGCCCTGGGGAAGGACTTGCACTTTTGATCCCAGCAAGGTGAGAGTCCTAGAGTGTTCTGGGCAGAGAGAGCAGCGCACCCTGACCCAGGTGCTCATGGGCGCCCTCTGGCTGCTGAGGGAGGAACAGGCTGTGGACAGCGATGGCCCAAGAGATGGCTGAGGCGGGGCTGACCAGGGGGCAGGTGACAGGGCTGGACCGGTGAGGGCGAGGAGTGGGAAGGGAGCAGATGCGGCAGAGGGGGGCCGTGGGAGCCGCTGAGGTTGGATACAGGGGTGAGAAGAGGAGAGGGGTCTAGGATGAGCACTCGGGGGCCCTGGGCTGCCCTCTGGGGAGATGGTGAGCTGCGGGGCCGGGGTGGAAGGCTTGGGAGGACGCTGCCCACTCGGAGCCCACAGTGCCCTTCCTGGAGGAGGGCTGTGTGCTCAGCACCGTCTGGGGGCTTGCTCCACCTCTGCGAGGTCGATCTGTTAGTCCTGAGTTGAGACAGGGAAATGGGCTCTGAGGGGCAAAGGGCTAAGCCTGAGGCCACACCAGATTCAGATCCAGGAGCCTAGTCCTGTACCTTTCCCTGGGGGTCTGCTGCTTCCTTAGTCTGACAGGCCTGGGGGCTTCCTGGAGGAGGCAGGCCTCTGGGAGAGCTGGGCACTCTGGCTGGCTGCTGGGTTTGGGGCTAGAGGCAGGGGATTGTCATGGAGGGGCAGGGCCATGAGAGGCCCTGAGCCCCTCACCTCCGCCTTGGTGTCCCCACCAGGCGTTCAGACTCCCACCCACTCGAGGGGAAGGTTTCCATAGCAACTGCACTCTAGGGCAGACTAGAGGCGCCCCCTCTGCTCCAGCAGCTGGCTCTCCTCCTGTCACTCTCCCTTGCCCCATTTCAGGGCACCTGAGGACAGAGCCTGGGCTGTGTCACCCGCCCTCAGGCCCCCTGCTGCACCCTCCCCCTTGACTCCACGCTGCGGTAGGGGCTCTGGAGCAAGCAGGCAGGTGGGACTGGCGGGCTGCCCACAGGACCCGGGAGTTGGATATGCCTGGGGTCCAGTCCCCCTTCCGGCTGAGAACCGGAGCCCTGTTTCCCATGCACTGAATGAGGGCCACCCAAGCCAGCTGAGGTCTGAGCGGGGACAGACGCAGGTGCAGCACCTCAGGGTGTGCCCAGCTCTGGGGGTGCTGGCCCACAATGCAGGGGGTCTCGGAGAAGGTGACTCGCTCAGGGGCCAGCCTGCCCAAGTCCAAAGTCCCTTTAGCGGTGGAGTGCCTCTGGGACCTCACTTTCCTCATCACAGGCGTGTGCCTCCCCCACCCCCTCCCTGCGTACTAAGCTCTCCTAGGGTGTGTGTACAGCGCCTGGAATGGGGCACTGAGGTGTCAGCTGCTGTCCCTGGTGTCACCGGAGGGTCTGGGACTGGAGATCCCATAGTTTGTGAAAGGCTCCCAGAGGCTCGGCCCCTTCCCCATCTCTGTCCCCCTCCCCTTCGTGTCCTGACCCCCCTGGGGGTACGTTTGCTAGGGTGGCCGTGACCAAGTACTCCAGACTGGCCGGCTTCCACCACGGAAACTTACTATTCTAGTCCCGGAGGCGGGAAGTCCAAGATCAAAGCGTGGGCTCCGTGGGGTCCTTGGGGAGGCTCTGCAGTCTGTCCCGGGCCTCTCCTGTGGCTTTGGGGGTTCGCTGGCACCCCTTGGCATCCCTTGGCTTGCAGATTTGTCAGCCCAGTTCCCACCACCCTCGCCTGGCGGCCCCGTGTGTGCACCTGTGTCCGAATATTTCCTTTTTATAAAGACACCAATTATGCTGAATTAAGGCTCAGCCTAATGACCTCATTTTAACTTGATTACCTTAAAAAAAATTTTTTTTAAACATTTATTTATTGTTGAGAGATGGAGAGAGAGCATGAGCAGGAGAGGGGCAGAGAGACAGGGAGACACAGAATCCGAGGCAGGCTCCAGGCTCCGAGCTGTCCGCAAAGAGCCGGACACGGGGCTCAAATCACGAACCATGAAATCATGACATGAGCCGAAGTTGGACACTCAACCGACTGATCCATCCAGGTGCCCCTAACTAGATTACCTTTTAAAAGACCAAACCAGGTCCCATTTTGAGGTGCTGGGGGACAGGATTCCAACAGATCTTTTTTTGGTGGTGGTGGGGCAGTTCATAACACCCCCCTTGGGGCCCCAGGGACGTTCAGGCTCCGGCCTTCTGGGATACGGCGCCCACCTCTCCACCCCTGGCCTTGCCTCCCTGCTGAGGTGGGTGCCAGATGGCCGGCAGAGCTGCCCGGGGCTGGCGGGCACACAGCCAGGCCAGGAGAGGGGAGGGAACAGAAGTCACAGCGCCCACCTGCCCCCACTCCAGCCCCGAGCCCCAGTTCTGGGGAGTGGCCTTCAGGGAGTGTGGGCAGCCTGGAGGGAATGCTCTCTGCACCCCTGCAGCAATGGCGCCTAGGCCCCCCGGTCACCAGCCCCTGCCACTGTCCCCTGGCATCCATTCGGTAAATACCTGTGTGAGGACCTACTGCGTATCTATGTGCCAGGGGGTGGCCTGGGGAGCTTGCATTTTCCCAGCGCATAAAGGAAATCCGGAGCGGACAGGTGAAGTCACGAGGCAGTGACATGATCGGTGGCGGTGGCAGTGACGTGATTGGTGGCGGAGGCAGTAGCAGTGACATGATCAGTGGCGGTGGCAGTGACAACTGCTGCCGGGGACATTCTGCAGTCACGATGTGCCAGCTATGGCCCTGAGTGTCTCGTGTGCGTGAATTCCTCCTGTCTACACAGCTGCCCTGGGAGGTATCCCTGTCTCCCCCAGAGGGAGTGGCGGGGGGCCGGGCAGGCTGGAGCGGCCCACCTGCGTATCCGGGGAGGGCGCATCTGAGCTGCGACCTGAGGTTCACAGCCGGGGACACCTGGTGGGACTCTGCGCCATCTCGGGGATTGTGGACAGGAGTCACTGTGGGGGCTTGACCAGGAGTGATGCGTCAAGATCCTTTAGAAAGACAGGGACCCCTCTCTGGGGTGCCTGGGTGGCTAAGTCGGTTCGGCTCAGGTCATGATCTCACTGTTTGTGAGTTCAAGCCCTGCGTCAGGCTCCCTGCTGTCCGCACAGAGCCTGCTCCGGATCCTCTGTCTCCCTCTCTCTCTGCCCCTCCCCTGTGTGCGCGCGCTCTCTCTCTCTCAGAAATAAACATTTTTTTAGAAAGGGACGCCTCCCTGGACACAACCCAGGCATCCCCAAACAAGATGTGGTCCATCTTGGTAACGGAATATTACTCAGCCAGGGAGAGGGCTGAATCCCGACGCGGTTCAGCGTGGGTGAGCCTAGGGGACACTGTGCCAAGTAACATACGTCTGCCTCGAGGTACACACTGTGGGATTCCACTTAGACGAGGGCGCCAGAGGACTCACAGTTGTAGAGGAAGAAGGTAGACTGGTTGTCGCCAGGAGCGGGGGCTGGAAGTGGCCCCTAGTGAGGACCGAGTCTCTGTTGGGGGTGATAACAGTTTTGGAAATAGACCCTGGCGGTAGTGGCGTCACAGCACCGAGAATGTAATTAACGCCCCCGAATTATACACGTAAAAATGGTTAAAGTGACACATTTTATGTTACGTGTCTATTACATCATTTTTTAAAGTCCGCCCCCCGCCCCGCGGCTGCTGGTGGGGAGCCCGGCGTGTGGGAGCCAGAGGGGTCAGAGGCTGCAGGGGGAGGTCAGGGCTGTCCGGAGGGTGGTCGCCGCGGTGTCCTGGACATACAGACCCAGGACTTGCTCCTGAACTGGATGAAGGAAAGGAACCAAGGGTTTTGACCTGGGGGGATGGTGGGACCCCAGACTAACATGGGGGCGGGTTGTTTGGGTCTGGTCAGGCTGAAGATGCCCTGGGGACCCGAGGGAGGTGTAGGGGGTGAGGAGACCAGCAGGGCTGGCCCTCCAGTGTGGCAGGCGCCTCAGTGTAGAGCATGTTGAAGCCATGAGGCTAGTTAGGTCCCCCCAGAAGGAGTGCGGATGGGGGAAAGGCTGGGGGACCAACCTGGGGTTCTAGCGCCTGGGTCCTGGGTGCAGCCTTGGGGGCGGGGACAGGGAGCCAGCTTGCTCCGATGCGTGTCCTGTGTCCTGACTGCTGTGCTGTGGACAGCACCCTTTGAGGGGTCCTAGGCGGGCCTGTCCCATATGTAGACCGTTGTCCTGCCCAGAACCCCTCAGATGGAACTGGGGTGGGGGAGGGGACAGCTGGCTCAAGTTCACACCACTGGCAGAGTGTAGTAGGTGGGGTGGCTGCTCCCGGAGCCTGGCACCCAGCGGCCCGTCCGGCGTTAACCAGCCACTCACTAGGTTACGTCCCTCAGGGAGAGCCAGGGAGGGGAGAGTCCATTAGTCAGGAGTCAGAGTTTCTCCTGAGCTTGACTGGTGGCCAGGAGATGGGGGGCGGGGGGGTGAAGTCATGAGGAAGCCCCTACCACCCACGATGTAACATAAAATGCTGTGAGGGGCCTCTGGGGGGCTCAGCCAGTTACGCATCCTACTCCTGCCTGTGGCTCAGGTCACGATCTCATCCTTGATGGGATCGAGCCCCATATCGGACTCAGCACTGACAGCATGGGATTCTCTCTCTTCCTCCCTCAAAATAAACAAACTTTAATAAATAAGTAAAATGCTGTGACATGAACCCAAAGTGCAGGCCGTGTTTGGTCAGGGTTGTGGAGGGAGGCAGCAGAGGTGGGGGGTGGGGAATGTCCTGGAGGCTGGGGGAGGGGGAGGGGCGCAGGTATGCAGGGCTGCCTTGTGAAGTTTCTTCCTACTTCCTGAGAGGCTTCCACGGCCTGGGGGGCTGTCCTGCCCACAGGTGTGCTGCTCTGACCTTTGGAATTCTTGTCCTGGATGGTGGCATGGGGGGGGCTGCAAGTCCCTGCCCTCAGGGAGCCTGGGGTCTAGTGGGGAAGGTTGGCACCAGAGCTGCCAGCGTGAAAAGGTAACTGCGGGTGTGGTAGAAAGCTGTAAGTCAGAAACAGGGCAAAAGGATGGCCGTTGGGAGCCGCAGGAACGTTTGGGGAGGTCAGGCCAGGTTGCTCTGCCAGCATGGCCTTGGAGTTGAGCTCTGAGAAGCCATAGCAGGTGTATGGGGAACCGGGGAGAGCATTCCAGGCAGGGGAGGGGGGAGGAAGCTAGAACCTTCTAGGAACTGGAGGCGCGGGTTGCACAGGAGGGTGGCGCCGATTACCTGTGGCCTCTAGGCCCTGGCGAGGCATGCAGACCCCAGCGGAGAGCAGAGGGGAGGGTTAATACTCAGATCTACGTCACTCAGTGATCCCTTAGCACTGAGTTGGGGGCAGGCAGGGAGGCCAAGATGGCGGCTCGGTCCCGGACGGTGGCATGGGAGGGCCACAAGTGGGCAGGTTGGCGAGGTGCTTTGGAGGTAGAGTTCTCAGGACTGCTGATGGAACTTATGAAGGGGAGAGCTGGGGAGGGGAGGGTGAGGAATCGAGGTGGATTCCCAAGTTTGGGGTCTCAGATGCAACAAATGCTCCTTGCTGTGTGCCGGGCCTGTTCTAGAAGCAGGGGCTAGGCCTGAGCAAAATAACTCAGGGTTTCGTGTCAGTAGATAGTTACATTTGGACAAAAGCCTAAAGGAGGTGAGAGGGAGCAGCCTTGAGAATAAGTGGTGGGCAGTCTAAGGTACATGTGGAGGAGCTGACAAGTGCAAAGGCCCTGAGGCAGGGCTTGGTGTAGTCAAGGAATAATTCGAGGCAGGAGTGTCCTGAGCAAAAATGGGGTCAGGAAGCTAACTGGGCTGGTGGATAGGCTTTCATTTGGTGGGGGGAGAAGCAGTAGTTAGGGCTCTGTTGAGAGATTCCAAACCGAAAATGAGAGCTATGGAAGGTATCAGTTAGTTGATGGCATTGAAAGTGTGGGACAGATTGGGGAAGACAGTGTGGGAGAAGCCCGAGTGGGTGTTCACACGCTGGAGAGCCAGTTAAAACACGGGGTGCTGGCCCGCCCCCGGGAATGTGTGTTTCTAGAAGTTTCTGGCCAGGCTGGCGCCCCTGGGCCAGGGCTGCCCTTGAGAACCATGGTGTAGACAGAGCAACAGGCCAAGAGGAGAGATCCAGGCTTCCAAGCCTGAGGGCATCGGGGGGAGACTGAGGCAGCCAGAAGGGAGGAGCGGCCGAGAGGGGATGAAAGGGACAGAACCAAGCCCTGTGCCCAGGGATGGGCCGATGGGTGGGAGGATCGCAGGGGAGGGCACACTCTGCCAGCGCCCCCTCCTTGGCTCCCCAGGGGGCCGCACACTCCTCCCTCACCCCCCCTGCCTGTCTCCAGCTTACCTCGAGGGTCCCCAAGGGGGGAAATAGGGGACTCAGTTGTCCCTGGTTCCTGATCTGTGGCGCCAGCCAGCTGGATTCTAATTAGCTACCAGAGCAGGAGCGACAGGAAGCAAGGGCTGGGGGCGGGGCCTGGATTCCTGCCCAAGGCGGGGAGATGGGGAGGCCAAGCCAGTCAATGCCGGGATGCCTGAGTACCCAGCCCCGGCCCCCATACAGTGCTGGGTGAGGGAGCTAGGTGGGGGAGACAAGTAGGCAGGGTTGGGATTTGGGGATGGAGAAGAAGTTTCTAGAAGGTCTTTATCCCCTGTGATAGAGGGCCTGAGGCCTGCCTGCTGTGGGTGGGCCCTTCGAAGCCGTGACATCCTTGTGAGCCACCCCTGCTACCTGACGGGCACTGTCAGACCACAGGAGGCTCGTCCAGGAGGTTCCCTTCCGTTCAGGGTGCCCAGATGGGTGGGTCTGGCTGCTGGGGGGTGGGGGTGGAGGGTGGTTAGTACTGTAACCCAGGGGTGCTGGGGGGCCCGTCAGCCTCTGGCCCAAGGAGGCGGCTTCAGTCACCTACAGCTGGCTCGAGGGAGGTCCCTTGACGGCGCCTCTCGGGACTGTGGGGTGGAAGCCGCCGGCCACCAGCAGGAGGAGAGGGGACCAACGCAAACGCACCTCCTCCTGCGTCTGCTGGGGCCTTGCGCCCCCCGCCTCACTCTCCCTGTTCTCCCCAGGCCGGTGGGCCAGGCCGTGGTGCCCACCTGCTGATGCGGGGCAAGGCCCCCTGCACAGGACACTGAACGCCCCGGATCCGCCGCCGGCCGCCACCATGGCCCGCCTGGCCGCAGTGCTCTGGAGCCTCTGCATCACCGCCGTCCTGGTCACCTCGGCCACCCAAGGTAGGTGCCACTGGGGCTGGGGAGGGGCTGCGCCTCCAGAACGCAACTGGGTGGGCACAGGACACGGTGCGGCGCCTTCTGACCGCGGCCCCCACCTGGCCCCAGACCTTGGTGGAACGAAGCCAGAGGAAGACTTGGTAATTGTGCCCCCTGGCACCACTGAGGCTCCCCAGCCCAGTCCCTCGCCCCCATGGCCCAGGGCAGCCAGGGGTCCTAGAGCCCGGGACATGAGCTGTGGCCTCCTGGGACTGGGACAGGCCTTCCTGGTGAGCTGATACTCCTCTGTCTTGTGTGTGTGGCTTTCTCTGTGATTACATCTCTGAGGCTCTCGCTGGGAAGAAGGCTTAATTAAAGCATGCCCGCTGACGTTTATTTAAAAACAACTAATTACCCAGCTCGGCCCTGTGCCGGCCCCAGGATCCTGCACATGCAACAATTAGTGCCCCGAGCCCGCCCACCCACCTTCACCAATTACTCAATTATGGCCCCCATGGCAGGCCTAGGCGAGGGCAAGGGCAGGGCAAGAGGAGAGGCGGAGAGAAGGGGCCTGCCCCAGAGCCGCACCCCTCAGCCCTGTCTGGAGGGCACTGCTGGCAGACCCCGCTCCCCAGCGGCCCCTCATGGAACCCAGCACTCCAGAAAGTCACACAGGTGGAGGGGGCACTATTCAGCCGGACCCCAGGGCCTTGGCACTGCTCCGGCCAGCTGGCCCCCTCTGCTCTGCTTGTGCCCACGTCCTCTGCCCATCCGGGTCCTGCCCCACAGCCCCAGCTGGGCCGGGAGGGGCCGCTCCCACCCCCAGACCCATCGGAGCCAGCCTCCACCCCCGGCCTCCCTCCCGGCCCGGGAAGGACTAAAATTAGCTGTGGAAGCAGATGGTGCTGGAGGAGCACATGGAATACTTTTCCCCGAGTGAGACTCAGCTCACCCCAAAAAACCCCAGGGGCCTCACTGCCATCCCCCTCTGGCCGCCCACCGACAGTGAAAGGACGGGTCTCTGAAAGGGGCCTGCTTGGCACTGCCGCCCTCTGCAGCGGTCCTTCTCTTTATCCATGAGCCACGGTTCCCATGTTGGGCCTGTGGGCCACCCCGGGCATGCACACTTCCTGCCAGCACCCGGCGAGGCGCAGTGCCTGAGTAGGTGGCCGCCCGGCAGGTGTGGGCCACACTGGGCCCATTCTATCATGCAGAGTCTGGCCGCCTCATTGATCCCCCTGGCGGTGGCACTTGGACTCACCGCGTTCTGCTTGCACCTGCTGCAGCCCTCAACGGCTCCTTAGAGAAGGATCTGGGGCCACAGAGGGGGGCAGTTACTGGGTGAGGCCATCAGCCAGGGATTTAAACCCCCTCACGGCTCACAAGGCACAGGATGGGGACGGACGTGGGTCAGCCTTGCCTCCCCGGGGCCTGTTCTTTCGTGGTCACGCAGACCCTCCCCACACAGGGCTCCGTGCTTCCTTCAGGAACCTTCTCTAGTGCATGGAGTCTTCGGAGCACAGTTCTAGGCTGTCAGTGCCGATCTTGCAGGTCGGAACTTGAGGCCTGAGGAGGCTAAAGCGGTGGCTGTCCAAACTGGGTGTGCACTGGAGCCTCTGGTAGGCACACCAGTCCCAGGCTCCTGGCGTCACCGCTGGGGGTGCAGCGGGCCTGGGGGTGGGGGCAGCCACCACGTGGTGTTGGTGCCGTGGGTCCCCAGGCCACACTGAGAGAGGCTCTGGCCCGGCAGCTGAGAAGTGGCACAGCCAGGCTCTGTGGTGTCTCCCGGAGCATTCCTCCCGTACCATTTCTCCCGCTCACGGGGGGCCGTGTGAGGTGAGGGGAGTGCCCAAGACCCCCTGCACACGTGATGACTTACCAGAGCGTTCCAGAACGCATCTGTGCTCCTGGTTACAGCTTCTTAACAGTGAACGCATCAGAGAGAATCAGCCACGAGAAGCGGTGCGTGGGGCAGCGTCCGGGCAGGTTCCGTGAACCGGGCTCCTGGTTTGTCCCCTCCCCGCACCGTGGTCACACATGCTGTGGGACAACGCGAGTGGTGTACTGCCAACCTGGGACATGCCCCTGAGCCTCGCTGTCCAGGGCCTTTACTGGGGCTCAGTCACGTAGACGTGGGGGACCAGCCACAGGGCTGGCCCCAGTCTCTAGCCCTTCCGGAGGTCCACCGATCCGCCCCCCCCCTCCCGCCAAGAGCCATGAGTGCGCTTGTCGGCTAGGCCTGCCCTAACAGAGCACCACAGACCGGGTGACTTAAAAAGCAGAATTTCATTGTCTGAGGTTTCTAGAGGCTGCAAGTTCAAGATCAAATTGTCAGCAGGGGCCACGAGGGAGCTGTTCCCGGCTCTCTCCTGGGCTCACCGCGGGCAGTCCTCCCCATGTGTCTCCACGCCATCCTCTCTCTGTGCGTGTCTGTGTCCAAATTTCCCCTTTTCATAAGGACCCTGGTCGTAACTGGAGCAGGGCCTGCCTCAAGGGGTTCGTTTTCACTCGATCACCTGTGTTTCAAGTTTGGTCACATTCTGAGGGACGAAGGAGGACACAGCTCAACCCAAAACAGTTGGGGCAGACCATGCGACCTGGCCCCAGGCCAGACGCTCCTCAGGCGGACAGCCTCACGTGATCGGAGGCTTGTCCTGGAGCCGAGGGCCTTGCTACCGGCGGGCACACCGGGAAGCCCATCCTGTGGAGGAAAGAACTGAGGTTCCGGGAGCCTGCTCCTAGGTCCCGCCCAGGCAGTAGGTGCGGCCTCAGCAGCCTCCTCCCTCCCCGCAGGCCTGAGCCGGGCCGGGCTCCCGTTCGGGCTGATGCGCCGGGAGCTGGCGTGCGAAGGCTACCCCATCGAGCTGCGGTGCCCGGGCAGCGACGTCATCATGGTGGAGAACGCCAACTACGGGCGCACAGACGACAAGATCTGCGACGCCGACCCCTTCCAGATGGAGAACGTGCAGTGCTACCTGCCCGACGCCTTCAAGATCATGTCACAGAGGTGCGGAGCCCCGCCCCCGGGCTCCTGGGAGGGGTGGGGGGGCGGTCCCTGCACAGACGTCCCGGTCCGGTCAGTGCACCCGGTGTGCGCCTTCGATCTTCCTTCTGTGTGTTCCACACGCGTGTCCTGAGCACGTGCTCAGTGCCGTGCAGACAGCCAGCAGGGCCCGGCCCGTCTTCCCCGCCAGTGCCCAGAAGCCCGCTGCGAGCCCAGTGGGGGAGGAGGTGGAGGTCTTGCAGTGTGAAAGCAATAGCAGGACAGGGTGTCACAGGCGCGGGGGAGAGCCCACCGGTCACCTCCCCAAGGAGGTGGAGTCTGAACACAGTTAACACAAGTGCACATGAGTGCAAGAGGAAGTGAGCGCTTGAGCGTGCAAGGCTGGGTGTGAGTGTGAGGGGCATGCCAGGCCGAGGCACTGGGTGTGCAGAGCTGCCAGCGCCTCAAGTCCACTGAGGGCTGGTCGGCTCTTGCTCTTGCGTCTTGTCACAGCCGGACTCAACCGCTCCCCGCATGGCCAGCTCCCTGGGGCTGCCCGGCCTCACCCGCAACAGTCTGTCTCCACCTCCCCCGCCAGCAGCCAGAGGGTACCTGCCAGCGCCTGAGCCAGGGCACCCACCCGCCTCGCTCAGAGTGAGAGCCTGTCTTCCCTGAGACCCTGTGCCCTCCGCCCGGGCCTCACTGTCTCCACGCTGGTCCCTCCCACCCCCCACTCTGCTCTCGTCACCTTGCCTGCTCCTGACATACATCAGGCATCATCTGCCTCCGGCCTCCTCTGGGTCTTTGCACTGCTGTTCCCCCTGTCTGGAACGCTGTTCCCAGACAGCTGCTTGGCTCCTCCCTTCCCTTCTCCCTGGGTTTTCTCACCAGCTCTCTTCTCAGTGAGGAGACCACCCACTCTAAAATCACAGCCCCCGCCCCACTTCCTAGCCCCTTTCTGGCTTTATCTTCTAGCCCTCGCCTCTATCCACAGTTCCGTAGAAGAGAATATCTCCCCTCTGTATCATGTTCATGTTGTCTTCCCTTACCGGGCTGCCCACCCCACAGGGACAGGGCATTGTGTCCGTCACTGCCGTCCCCGGCCACATAGAGGCACTCACTGAGTTTTTGCTGAATGCCCAAGAGAGCACAAGAGTCACTCCAGGATGAAGAACGCAGAACTGAAGAAGGGGAGGAGGGCTGGGGCCAGCTCTGCAGCCTCCTGAATGTTGGCAGAGGATTCTAGAATAAGTCAGAGGGCAGGGTCACTGAGAGCCTCCAGAGAGTTGGGCAGGGGACAGGCGTGGTCAGGTGGCTCAGCCCGGTGGGCCAGGCTGGAGCTGCCTCATTCCCTCCATCCCACCTTTTTCCTCTGCAGCACGCACCCCCTCCCCCTTCCCTCTCTGACACACCTGCACGAGCACCCCTCACTCAGCTTCCCGCCTTGGTGCCGGCTGTGCCACATTCCCACCTCCCGGGCACGTCCAGCCGCCGGGGAGGCTAAGACCTACAACCCCGGCCCCTGTCCCTCTGGGCAGGGAGGTGCAATTCACATGTCCTACCATTCATCATAAAAAAGGTTTTTTTTATAGTTTGTTTATTTTTGAGACAGCATGAGTGGGGGAGGGGCAGAGAGAGGGAGATACAGAATCTGAAGCAGGCTCCAGCTCTGAGCTGTGAGCACAGAGCCCGACACGGGGCTTGAACCCATGAACCATGAGATCATGACCTGAGCCGAAGTCGGACACTAACCGACTGAGCCCCCAGGCGCCCCTCATTCATCATTTTAAAGTGAGCAACTCAGTGCTACTTAATACACACACCATGGTGTGCGACCACCACCTCTGTCTAGTTCCGGAACGTTTTCCTCCCCCTCCCCCCGCCAATGGGCAACCCCATCCAGTCAGTGCCCACCCCCCATCCCCTCCCCCAGCCCCTGGTGATTTGCCATCTCCGGACTCTTCACAGAAATAGAATCGTGAAACCCGGCCTCTGGTGTCTGACTTGTCTTGCTCAGTATGAAGTTGTCAGGGTCCATCCACGCTGTAACACATCAGACCTTCTTTCTTTTTTTATGGCCCAATACTATTCCACTGTGTGGAGGGACCACTTTCGGCTCGTCCCCTCATTGTCCCCTCATCCATCAGGGGACATTCGGGCTGTCCCCACATCTTGGCTCTTGGTCAGTAGTGCTGTTGGGAACATCCACGTACAAGTGGTTTGAGCACCTGCTTTCGGGGCCTTAGGGGATGCAGTTGCGGGGTGCTGGGTACCTCTGTCCTTAACCTTCTTAGGCCAGTGCTCTGGTTTTTAAACGGGGGATGCGGTGGGTGCGCGTGAGCAGATCCTCATTAGTTACTGCGCTGCCCCACCGAGCCCTGGCCGGCTCTAGGGAACAGAGACCTTGGCTGGAGAGACAGCAGAGGAGAAGCATCATTTGTCGTTGGGTAGTCCCTTTATGTGCTGGCCAGGCTCCCGGGCAGTTGGTGGGGACTCCGAGTCCCCTTGGGGCACCGAGAATGGTTTCCGCCAAGGCGCGTAGCCTGCCCGTGTCCTAATGCGTATGGTCACGGCGGCGCTGTCCAGAGGGTGAGACGTGTTTGTCTGAGACGGGCCTGAAGTGGACACAGGCAGGCCCTGGGAGTGTCTCGTTAGCGCATTTGCAGAGACACCACCTCGTGCTCATGCATGTGGCCTCGTGTCATGCGGTCAGACGTGATGGCAGGAGTGACACCCCGATGGGATGAAGGTGGTGAAGGGCAGCGGGGGAAGCAGTTTATGGGGCGCAGCTCCGGCCCAGCCCCGAGGCTGAGAGCAGAAGAAACCCGGGTGGTGGGGAAGAGAGCACGCGCAGGAAATGGGACGTGGGGGCCCCACGAGACCGCTGGCCCTGGTCGCCACAGCTCCTTCTCGGTTTGGGGGTGTTCGTTCCTCTCCTGGCCCTAGAAGCCCCCCCCCCCCGATTCCAGGCCTGTGTTTTCCCAGCTCTTTGTCTCTTCTCTCAGGTGTAACAACCGCACCCAGTGCGTGGTGGTTGCCGGCTCTGACGCCTTTCCCGACCCCTGTCCTGGGACCTACAAGTACCTGGAGGTGCAGTACGACTGTGTCCCCTACAGTGAGTCATCTTGTTCCTCGTGCGGACACGGGCCCTTCCCTTCCCAGGGGCAAGCGAGGAGGAGACACCTTGACTTAAACACACACACACACACACACACACACACACACGCACACACGCACACAGGGCCAAGTCGGGGCCAGCCACATGGGGGACAGCCGGGCCTGCTCCCTCCCTCACGCAGTTTCTTCCGCTGACCCCTCTGTCCACACTGAGTACCTGCCCCACCCCCACCCCACCCCCACCAGCTGTACCCCAGCCCCAGGGCACCTTCTCCAAATCCTGGTACTCCGGCCGCTAGCGCTGCTCCTTCATGTGCCCCCTCCTTACACACTTCAAGGCCAGAACTCTGCTTGGTGCACTTGTCCGTCTCCTTTTCTCTGGGCCTGGGCCTTGGCTGCCCTCCGGCCTCCCTGCCTCCTTCCTCCTCTCACATGCCTTCCTTTCCTGACCGCCCCTTACACACCTGCTCTTCCCCCTCACTCCATTTCCTCTCTCAACTCCCTCTCCTTTTTCTCGACACCCTTCCCTCTCACATGCTCCTAGTCCTGCCCCTTCCCAGTCCTGGAAGCCGGACTCCAGACCCAGAGAGACAGACCACCACCTGAGGCCTGGTGGCAGGCCTGGTTTGAAGGACCAGGGGCATCTTCCTCAGAAACCTATGTCTTGGTTAGTTTGTCCATTACCATGGTAGCACTTCCTGTCTGCAAGGGAAGTGCTGCCATGTTGGACTAGGGCGGCCCCCAGGAAGCCTGAGGAGGGCAATCTGGGGAGCCAGGGGCCTGGCTTTTCTTGCATCTGGCTGAAGGGAGCAAACAAAGACAGGGTCTCTCCTCCTCAGCACTCTGCTCTTAACATGGCCCTTCTTTCCTGCCTCCTTCTCCCTTCCCTTCTCCCCATCATCCATTCCCCTCCTCTCCCTGCCAGCTTCATGTAGCCAACCTGGAGGTAGGGCCTCCGGGCAGATGGGGGAGGAGGCAGGGCCACCAGGATGTCTGAGAATGGGGGACGGGGCGGGGGAGCCGGAGGCCCTGTGACTCTCCCTCCTCTGCCCTCCCACCCCAGCCGACCCCCTCAACCTTTGATTTCTCCTCGCAGGTGATGACGTGCGTGCTGGGGAAAACAGGATCACCTCTGTGCTTCCATAACCTTCTTTTACTCCTCACCCTTTCCTTTCAGCAACGGAGGCCTCCAGCCGCCACCCGAGGGGGACGCCCATCTGATCTTTGAAGCCTCCCCACAGCACTGGGGACACTGCCCACCCGCCCCCGTGGCTGGGGCAGCAGGGAAGGAAGGCAGGAGGCTGGGAGCACAGCACAGCAGGGAAATCAGGCTGGGTTCGAGGCTTGGCCTGGTTCTTGGGTTTTTCCGACTCTGAAACTTGAGCAAATGACTTAACTTCTCTGAGCTGCTGCCAAAGGAGGCGAGAGTCCAGGAGACCGTGCGCGCAAAGCGCCTGGCCCGAGGCTGCACAGAGCTGGCTCCCGAGGCAGGTGCCGCCGTGACCTCCCCCAGGGCAGAGGCTTCGACTTCACCCCCCAGCGCCCAGACCCGAGCCTGGCTCAGGATGTGCTCAGCGAGGGTACCGGTGCCCTTCCAAGCCAGCTTAGCCTGCATCTTCATTCGTGATGGTGGGAGGGGACCCCCCCTTCCCAGGGGCATGGCCGGCAGTAGAGAGAAAGCGGGCAAGGCACCTCATGTGCCCCACCCCACGGGTGTTCAAGAAACGGCGCCCACTTTTGCCAGCTGCTCGGTGGTCTCTGTTGTGTGGTTCACGTCACTGAGCCTCAGTTTCCCCATCTACAGACAGGGCTCTTGATAGACTACCTGGGAAGTACCGAGCACGGCTCCTGGCACTTAGTCACTTAGGAAGCGCTAGATACTCAGCAGTCATTGCTTTTGCTGTGACTCCTCGTGGTGGTTTTACCAGTTGATACCATGGCTGTTGGTAATCAAAGATAAAACTAACCGCTAATGAACACAACTCCTGAGTTAGGTGAGGTAAAGGGCAGGAAAAAAATCCCCTGATCCAAGTGGATGCCACGTGGTAAAGAAGCAGGAAAAAAATTAGGGGCTGTAGGAAGGAAAGAGGCCTAGGGACCTCCTGAAGCTGACCGCCTCCCCCGAAGGGTAGGGGGTGGGGGCATGACCCACAGAGACCGGGATGGCCCCGGGGATGGGCAGTCTGGTGGAGAGGGTTAGCCTGAGCCCCGGGGGAGACCGGACACCCAGTGAATGTGTGTGGGACACAGTGGGGCCGTGTGTGCCCTCGACAGACAGAACCCGGGGGGGGGTGGGGTTACAGCCTCTGGTCCCAGAAGAAGGGGGACTGGAGCTGGCAGGGCGAAAGAAGCTAGGCCGGAGAGCGAGAAGGCGGGGCGCTCGCCTGTCCCGCTGAGCACTGCCTGCGTGCCAGGCCCTGGGTAAGGCGCTGGGAAGGAAGCCAATCGCTCCCCTGCGGGACTCCCTGCTTGTGCCTCAAGAGGTGGCAGGAGAGGGAGGCCCTAGCCGCAAGTTCCCGAGGGGCCGGGGACACTGGAGCCGCCTGGGCAGCCATCTTGCCCTGGGCTTCAGGGGCTGGGGTGACCCCAGTGCTGGTGCGGGCGAGTCGGGGGTGGGTGCAGGGGTCCACCGTGGAGAGGGGACGGTGGGTGTGTGGGACTCCCCCCACGCACGCGCGCACCCCCCCCCCCAGACAGGCCCGACTAACGCTGGATTTGCCTTGCAGCTGAGCACATTCTAACCACGCCCCCTTCCTCCCCTAGGTGCGCCTGCCCACCGGGCAGCAGACAGGGAGCTCCTGGCTCTGGGGCCCCCCTGGGGAGGGGGGTGCTGGGCAATCGGAGCCACAGGCTTGCCCCGGGGGAGCGTGGGAACGTGTCTGTGCCCCCACCTGCTGTCTGTGATGTCCCCCCACCTTCCTTCTCCGCCTCTGTCTCCCCCACCCGGCTCTCTGAGGCCCAGGGGCTCTGCCTGTCTGCCTCTCCGTCATTCTGTGTCCCACTCTGGCACCCTCTCTCTCTGTGTTGGCTTCTTCTGGGTCTCGAGGGCTCGGGGGAGCTCAGCTGGACTCTAGCGCGGCCAGCACAGAAAGGGAAGGAGCTCAGCATGCTCTCTCAGCTGGGGGGGCGCCCAGGCCCCTGGAGGCACTGAG
>PJEM01013806.1:13731-38933 GCA_004023845.1 Helogale parvula
GGTGGCGCGGAATGAAAACAGTTTCCAGGGGCACCTGGGGGGCTCAGTCAGTTGAGCGGCCAACTCCTGGTTTCAGTTCAGGTCATGATCCGAAGGTCTGTGAGTTCAGGCCCCACATTAGGTTCTGCACTGACAGCACAGGGCCTGCTTGGAACTCTCTTCCCGCCTCACCCCCCACCCCCATCCGCCCCATCCCTGCTTGAGCTTGTGTTCTTTCTCAAAAATAAACTTAAAAAAAATTTTTAAGGAAATTTTTACTTTTTTAAGAAATTTTTTTCAAACAAGAAAAAAAATTTTTATTACATAGGTTTTACATTAAATAAAATAGACTATAATTTTTCTTACCATAGGAAACATGTATTTATAATTATTAAATCCCAATTTTAAAATATTTTATTTACTTTTGACCAAGATAATTTTTATAGTAAATTCAATACTATAAAAAAGCAGGACTTAGATACAAGTTTCCATTTATTTTAATCACTTACTTGCTCTCCATCAGAATCAGATTTCACTGCAGTGATGGTTAGTTCCAAAAGCCCCATATCCATGACACGAACATAATCTGAAAGGTTTTAAAGGAACAAAATATCTGAGCAAAGCTTTCAAAAAGTGCTTATCCAACCAACACGTATTAAAACTAGCATCTCTTTAAAATTCACGGCAGTTGGTGCTACAAATGTCTAAAATGCAATGAAAATATAGTGCATCTGATAGAAGTCCTACATTTCCACTTAGAAACAAAATCAATCTTTTATTAGAGTACATACAATTTGGTGTGCTTAACTGACGTTCTAAAGACACAACAACTTCAAACTGGCGTTTAGTAAGACCCTCAGCTCAACGGCATCATTCAGAGTTGAAATGCTTTAAAATATTCATGTGCAAAAAACGAAGAGCACTCATCTGCCCCGGATTTGCTCTTCAGCTCTTACCTCTACTCAGATTTACAGTAACAGTGTTACACTTGTCGGACAGATGCAAAGCGGCTTCATCCATGATTATTCTGAGGAAAAAGGAGAAAAGCCAACATCTAAAAACTTAACTTGGATACGGAACACACGATCACGGCACACATAGGTCATCACTCTTCCGATACACAAGTTATCAAAGTCATGTACAGTTTCCTACAAGTGCCACCTGACATTTCTCTAAAACTCACTGCTTCTGAGTTCTAGAAATACTTAATGTGTGCAAAGAGTAAGACTGAACTGTCTGCTCGAATTAATTTTAAGTTTTCAGCATGTTTTAATAGATGCCCAAATTCATAAGACTTAAATTATGAAAATAAAGGGTATCAGGTCATGCAGGAGGTTTAAGTTCTGTTTTAAGAAGTAATCTATCAATCTCAAGAATTCATTTCCTCCCTAGAAACAAAGAACAGTGACACACGGAAGGGAAGAGACGAATCATCTGAAATCTAAACATTAAAATCCTGGATAGAGCGCCCGGACGACGAGGAAGAGGCTGGCTGGCACGGAAGCCTGGGCCTCGGCTCGGGTCAGCTCGGCGTCAGGCAGCCGTCGGGGCCGGCCCCACTCTACGGACAGCGAGCGTCACAGACACCTGAGAGTGGATGACGATCTGTCCAAGGCCACGCTGCTCGATACACTGAACGTTTCCACAGTGAGGACAGACCGGACGGGCAGATAGAGAGGCCTAAGACCGAAAAGAAACCAAAAACGTCAGCTGGCTACCACAACGAAACTCCCTTCAAAGAGCACTTTTCTCCTTAATGTGAATTACATATTTTTTTGAAACTCAGTACATATTTTGAATACAGTTTTATTTTGTTCTGTCTGTGAACTAACCTGTAGTCAAGTGCACAGCTCCAGAGATGAACGTGAAAAGTTGTAAATGAAGTGGGAGGGTTATATCCCAGGACGGGCTCATCAGCAATATTCAAGAAGTATAAAATCTATAAGCACAAAAATAGTAAATGCCCTGCTTAGGAGGAAAAAAAAAAACAGTTTTGATAGGATATCCTTAATACCAATGTAAAATAAAATATCTCACAAAAAAGCAACCGTTTATTGAAAAACCAAAGCTAAAAGAAAACACTCATCATTTTGAAGGAATTCATTTCAAAAAGTATTTGCGTGGGGCTCCTGGGTGGCTCAGTGGGGTAAGCAGCCGACTTCAGCTCAGGTCATGATCTCACGGTTCGTGGGTTCGAGCCCCGCGTTGGGCTCTGTGCTGACAGCTCAGAGCCTGGAGCCTGCTTCTGATTCTGTGTCTCCCTCTCTCTCTCTCTGCCCCTCCCCTGCTCACGCTCTGTGTCTCTCTCTCTCTCAAAAATAAATAAACGTTAAAAAAGACTTCTAAAAAAAGTATTTGCAAATCTAGAGTTTGAGATGAAGAGAGGCCCATCTGACTACTGCAGTGCTTCAGAAGTCTTAGGAAAATCCCGTCTTATGAAACTGAAGTGTATATGATACATTTTCACATTATTTTGCCAGGGACAATTCTTGAAAAAAATAAATATTGCCAAAGCCTGCTTACACTCTGCCTGGTTTTCTACATAATGCATTTTTGGGAAAAGTTATTTTTCCTTAAATCATACCTAACACAGTCTGGAAAAAACACCAGTCTCTCTTACCAACATCTATTCTCCCATATTTCTACCTAAATGGGGTTAGGCTCATCACCTCGCCCTGACAACCGAGCTCAGGGTTCACACCCACCACCGCTTTGCCCTCCCCACACTGGGCCAAGCCTCCGTGTGTTTCCTAAGTGCTCTTATGAAAGCTCTCTGAAAACTTGCCAAGTACAAAATAAGTTATCATTTTCAGAGCAAAAGAAAAAGTTCTCCTCTCTAAGGAAAATGAACAAAAATCACTGTGCACAAGTTTTCATTCTCACGTAGAAAAGAATTAACCAAGTGTATTTCATGAATCAAACAGCTGTTACACTGGAAATTAATGACGGAAATCCTTATAAATGCCACAGAGCTCGAAACTGTCCTAGGGAATCGTTCTGAAACTACAGCTCTTCGGGAATATAGGGTGAGAAGTGCAAGTCACGACCTCATTCATCCCCCTCCACGCCGGGTGCTCCACGCTCTGGGACACAGGATCCCTTCCCTGAAATGACGTACAGGAGACCTCCGAGAGGCGCAGGGTCCCAACGTCAGGGTAAGCAATCCGTTTCACTCTGGAGTGGTGCGAATATTCTATCTCCTAACCTGAGAGGTGGCTCCACGGAGTGTGGAGCTCAGAGAGACTCCGGGGAGCACGGGGCCTTCACGACTGGGGCTCCGGGGGCGCGTGTGGCGCGTCCGGAAGAAGGAAGCAGCCCGCCTGCCCGTGCCCGCTCTCACCTGCTCGTGCCAGCTGAGCCCAGACGGAAGCATCCTGTGCCGGAGGGTGGCGCCTCTCAGTCCCACAGCAATGAGAAACTCCTACACACAGCGACACAGAGAGTTCACTCAGCACCTGTGTAGCCCTCTAATTCAAAACTTGAACAGGTTTTCTGAGTAAAACATGTGTTGCCTTTTATGCGATCACTTTCAGCTAGTCATCACGCGGATGGCAAGAATTTAATGGTATAAAGATACGCAAGACCAACCTTGGTGGACTCCGATTTATCAGACAGTATTTTCACTGCGACAGAGAGCATATTCACAGGGTCTCCTCCACCACCGTCTGACGCAGCTCTACTGACGCCATCTTCTTCGGAGGAATAAATAGTAGGTTCCAACCAATGGGGGCGGGTTGGACTGGGCAGTCGTGTTTCTGCGGGGAGCATCGCTCCGTCCACCACGCCTGCACCCACAGTGAGAGGACAACAAGATGGGCATCTGAAGTTAGTCCACAGACTTCGGCAACTCAACACTCCATGTACTTCCACTGACTACCAGCACCAAGAACCAACCTGACATCAAGAATCTCTGCTAACGTTAGTATGAATGACGGTACCTACTTAAAAATAAAAATTAAGATAGGAAATGCTTCTAGGAAAATTAAATTTAAACAGAAACATCTGACAAACATGAAGACTGTCCAAGTACTGTTTTCTACACTTTGGGAAACACACACAAAACAGAATGGGGCAATTACCTTCTATTTTCCATTCACAAGGGAACAGAGAATGCGCTCAAAGAACAGTAAATTCTGTGTTTGTTACACAGGGGACACTGCTTCAGAGAGTAACAAATGTAAAGTCTCATCAACTCATCGGTGGACAGTAAGATATGGTGCATCCACAAACTGGACTATTACTCAGCAGTGAAAGAGGAGAAAACACTGTCGCACTTGGAGGAGGACTGCAGACATGGTGACAAATGGCAGAAGCCAGTCACAAAAGACCATGGACTGAATGATCCCATAAACACACAGAACATGTACATCCGCCATGCAGAGGTTAGTTAGTGCTGGTGGGGGGGGGGGCTGTGGCAGGGGGACAGCTAAGGGGCACACAGTTTCTTCTAGGGGTGATGAAAATGTTCTAAGGTTGACTGCGATGATGGTTACAGCAATTCTGTAAAATACTGAAAACCAATGAAATGTAGAGTTTAAATGGGTGAAATATACAGTATATGAGTTGTATCAATAAAGTTATTGCCCCAAAAACATAACATCAACTCCTAATGTGCAATAAGCATTACTTTGCCAGTGGAATCAGAACGTCCCACAGAAAATAATTTCTATTATCAGAGTTCTGCTCTCAATAGATTTTACGAAACAAAATTTCAACGGGTCTAAATGGGAGTGACCACCACACACACACACACACACACACACACACACACACACACACACACACGGAAGGGTGTCCTACCTTTGTGGTACAGACTGAAACTGCTAGACTGAAGGCAGATGTAGTGCTTGTCCTCAAAGCCTTCATACTTTGTCACACAAAACAAGGAGCCGCTGCTGAACTCTACCCAGAACTCACCATGCTTATTTTCCAAAAGATCTCCATTATCTTGCTAATAAAAAGATCAACAAAAGACAGAAGTCATTATTTAAATGCAGAAGAGGAAGAAGGACCCTTGGGTTGCTCCTTCCTGATTCAGCTTAGAAGATTCTCCCTTTGCGCTGGCAAACCAGTCTGATTCTGGAACCACCCACCAGGGTGGTATGAAACACCGAGTAATCAAACACGGGTCGGGGCCTGTTCTGTCAAATGAACCCTCATCCTCGCTGGCACAGATGACGTTTCTAGGGATCACCTCAGCACTTCTGCCACAGAAGGACCATCTAACGCTGTCTTCTGACCGGCAGTGCGGGCGGGAGACGACCTCACACTCCCTGATGACGTGATGTACAGACCGGGGGAGGTGTGAAAGGAGGTACACTCGAGAAACACTTTGCATTTGTAGATCCTCACCTTTACTTCTGTAAACACGGCCATTAATCCATGGTTAACACTCAGAAGAACGGAGAGGAAACTTTGTGCGTTCTTGTTCTGAAAGTCGAGTTTTTTTTTCCTACGGGAACGGTAGTTGGGGTCAACAGTAGAAAAATACTGCAGCGTCTCCTCCTCAGACCCACTTTCCTCATCTGCGAGAAACAAACGTCATAAATCCACGGTTCTGACAGCTGTTAAAACAGTACCTGGAACAGTATCACAGTACTTATCTTACAATCTGCTTTTTACCGGGAATCTAGCATGACAATAAAAATGTACTCTCTATGTTGTTCTCTCTCCCACTTAACTGACGACAACGTACATACTGTCACTATAAAGACAGCACATTTCATTGACACTATTCTCAACATAGGGATAAAAGTGGGGAACTACTGTAAGTTACGGAAAGATATTACAGAATATATTACAAGTAGAGAACAGCCGAGAAGTATTTTCATACCGACTGAGGAAGGGTCACTAATGTACTGATAAACCAGGCATTTTAGGTCAGAACAAATGTAAAATATATTACCATAGTGAACTGTAGATTTAAATGGACTAAAACTATCTTTGTTGAAGGTATTAATCAGTTGGCTGGCTACGGAAAGACCAATACCATATGAGATATTCTCAAAGGTCTCGACCGGTGAAGGAGCAGTTGGTTCCCAAAGCAGCAAGTCATTAAAGATCCTGTTACAGACAGAAGTTGAGAAGTAAGTACTCATCTCGTAGTTCAGCTGAAGGCACAGTAACGAACACAGCTTTAGGAAGTCACACGAATAATAATTTTTCTACATGGTCAAACAAATTAGATCCTACCCAAAAAAAGGTGTTTTTCTAGAAGCATCAATTATGTTCTTTCAATGGAAAGATGACTCATACATCTCTAGGGCAGGGCCGTGAGAAAGACATCTGTCCGTTGCGATCCCTAACAGCTATCTGCCTGGTTTTACCTGTGTGGTGCGCCTCGAGTTACACACACCTAAATGCACTTTAAAGGAGGAAGTTGATCTAAAAACCCATGGAGAACAAAGGAAAGTGGCCCACAGAGGAGCGCGCTCCGGGAGCCTCCTCTGACGCCCCCCAGTCCCACGGGACAGCCAAGGAGGAAGCACTGCCCTCGCTTCACTCTCTCCTACAGGCCACACAGTGATGTGCAGGGAACTGAGGCTGCAGCCCAGATCCCGCCCAGCCCCTCCCCCACCAATCACTGTCCCCAGGGATAAGTGCTTTGGTCCCACAGCAAGCGCAGCTTCGTCAGGGAGAGTGCAGGAGACCAAGCGCGCATGTGAAACGTAACACAGACAGGACACCCTCTGACGAGTGGCCACCGCCATGGCAAGAGCGGTGACTGATGGGCTGACACACATCAAGCCAGGCGACCAACACATCCTACTGTTTCAAAGAAACCTGTCACTACTCCGATGCCCTTCTGCTCCTACCCCCACCCCCATCACCCCTGCTCCACATTTCCATGAACACTCAGACTTTACAAAGTCCTCTCTGAAGCCTTCTGTTGGATTTGGACCCGCAGCCACACCTTCGCATGTGTAACTCAATCATGGCACCTGCTTCCCCTTCCTAGACTGTAGGCTCTCGGAGAGAGGGACACAGGTCTTGGACACTGTTACATGTGCCTCGCACACTGACTGTCACATAACAGGCCCTGAGGGTTTGATGCCCTACTCGGAAGGACTGCCAAAAAGCAAAGTCGTAAAGCCTAGTGTGAATACCAGTTAAGGTGCCAAAGCATGATGCAGCCCTGGCCGAAGCTTCCTGTGGGAAGCCACACGTCTAGGAATTTTCTGGGCCAATTCCTGAGCATCTGAAGCCCTAGAAAGTATAAACCAGGACGGAGTGCTGGGACTCCCAGTAGACCGAAGTCTCCATCCCGAAAGCTCTCCATGTGGAAGAGTCAGCAGGTGGAGAATACCAGCGACACGTGCCAGGAATCGGTCTCCTGTCAGACCTGATGCCGGCCAGGCCCCCCAGACCGGGCGTGCTCATCGGCTGGCGGGCCTCTCTGGGGCAGATCGCTTACAGGACAAAGAAACAGAAGAGTCTAAACCCTGATCTTCCTTTGAACTCCTATATAAATAAATAGCGAAGAGCTAAAAGAAGAACAATGAAGAATTTTCTCAGGAAATCCTCTCCATTACTTCGTCCCCACAACTATTCTCTTACCTTCGCAGGTTAAAGAGAAACCATTGCTTTATCTGAAACCTGGAGATCCTGGTAAGTGACCTGTAAGCTTCATGATTTTACGTTTTCCTCAAGTTACGTTTTGGCCTAAACACAGTCTTGATACCATTAATACTGTAAAACACTGTGCTGTTCTCTGTAAGTTTGAGAATATTTGAAAACCCTAGTATTAACTTCAAAATAAAAATAAACATATTCAAAGCCAAACAAGGAGCCAAGACCTCACACCTGGGAGCTTAGACACGCGCCTTAGAGACCCACAGGGTAAGGAACACTTCCGTGTCCATGAAGCGGCAGGCACCGGGCGACGGGAGCAGCGGGCAGTGAGGTGCGACAGAAGTGCTCCTGAGGAACCCCCCATTTAGCCAACTCCTCAGGAGGACAGACCCTCTCCAGCTCCCCTGCGCCGCGTGCCATGCTGTCCGGTGTCCCCCGCGTGCTGACTGCTGGCTCCTCGGGGCTGCTCGCCAGCCCCCCCCCCCACCCCCAGGAAAGCCTGCTCTCCCCAGGCAGGCTCCCCGTCCCGTGGATTCGCCAAGTGTCGCTGTGTTTGGCCTCCGAGGCGCTCATCCCAGCTGTATGTATGGTTGTAAGTATGTTTTCATGTAATTCTGTGTTAACAGATGACTTTCAAATGCATAGACTGAGAAAATCTTAAAACCCAAGCAGGATTTTGCACTCAGATTACTTTGAAACTGTTTTTTCAGAAACTGAAAACTGCAGACAAACGTTTCGGGTATATATTATGTAAAAACCCCACCAGGGGCCCATGTTAAAAAAAAAAAAAAAAAGGTCTGGTCTTGTATTTAAAACGTGGTAGATGAACATATTTATAAACTGGAAGTTTAAGGTGCAGATTTCTGTTCTGATGTCCCAATTTAACCAGCGGCCATCTGCTCCAGCAAATGCAGAAAGAGGAAGAAATGGACTAAGCCCTCTGACCTCTGGGCCGGACCTGAGCTAGTGTTTCATTGTTCTGTCTTATCCTTGCACATCTGTCGGCATTTCTCAACTACACAAGAAGACTGGCTGAGAGGTCAGTGGTGTCCAAACTTCAGATCATGTGTCACCCTAACAGCTAAAAAAAACTGTAAAAGCCTTCTGATGTAACTTCATAAATTATATGTTTCAACGCATGCATTACGTGTATTAGAAGATGCATACATTTCACAAGACTCTTTAAAAAGTTAAACAGAGGAACATTTTCTTCCTACATTTCAGTAGACGGTCCTATGAATCTCTCTCACCATCAAGACAACTGAACTACATGGATCTTTCCTGAACTTAACTTTCTGATTCTAAGATCAACAGTCCTGGGCATTGGCGGGCGGTAAGGAGATCCAGAGCCTATTATTACAGCAGTTAAGGAGTAAGGGCCAGGGACACCTGCTACCAACTAAATGCACAGCAGAAACAAGAGTAGAGCCTCTGAAAATTAACAAAAATGAGAATAGCAAGTTTTACAAATGGGAAGCTAGTGGTAACAGACACTAGGAACATCTTTTTCTAGAAAAGCACAAGCCCATCTTTCAGGCACGCTAACAGAAGAGATTCCCTCCGTGTACAGAGCGAGGGCGGTACCAAAGGACCGCGTGCGTGCCACGTGCGGCGCTATTCTCAGGACTCTCCAAGTTCCAGATCATCCAAACCTCCTGACAACCCTCTGACACAGGTGTAAGCATCACCCTTTTTTTTTTTTTTATAGATAAGGAGACTGAGCTTAGGGAGGCCAGGTAAGTTGGGAAGGTCTTCAGAGTCTAGGATATTTCAACTCTAGAATCCCATTTATTTCAACATATTTGCTTGGCATGTCCATTTAAGGATATTTATAATCAATTTAAAATGTTACATGCAAATTGACAAGTTTCAGTTGTAGAATTCTAACAAGCTGCTTCTTTAAACTCTGAAAAAAGATGCTCCTTATACAAAGGCTTTGGATTCTGACTCTACCCCAGCACCTGTTGGCCCTCTACACAGGGACCTACCCCCACCCCCCACACCTGCTGACCCTCCTTACAGGGACCTCCCCCTCCCCCAGCACCTGCTGTCTCTGCATACAGGGACCTCCCAACTCTTTTCATGTCACTGCACACACAGAAGACACATTTGCTCAGTGCCCTGCGGTAAGATGATCGACAGCAACCAGCCAAAGACAGTTGGGGAAATAAACATTTCACACACAAGTAACTGAGTTACCAGGCACACCGGTTAGGAACCTCTGTTATGACAACAGCCCACTGTAACGGTAAGTTTTGTAATCAACAGCACGCAAAGTACCCAGAGACGGTAGATAATATTAAAGCAAGGAAAGAAGGGGCGGGGGGGGGGAAACAGGGAGGCAGCTAGGCAGAAAAGTCCAATCCCAAAGACTCCACTAAATGGGTTTAAACTCACCTATTATACAGCTTCTCATAAAAACCCTTATTAGGTAGTGTTACATGAATGCTGGGCAGCGTAAGCTCCAGCACATAGTGGGAGTTGCTGATTGCTTTGTCCTGGAACTCTGTCATTTCCACGGGGTCTCCCGGCATCACCATCTAAAATATAATGGTTTGGTGAAAAAAAAAAAAAAAAAAGCATCAAATAACCGTTTCGTATTTAAAATAAGAGTAGCATCTTCCTACCCTATCCATAGGATTTGGTGTGTGAGCAATTTAAACAAACATGTAATAACTTTTAACCAAGAAAGAAACAGACATTAGTCAGTACTGGAGATTAAAAAAAAAAAAAAAACCCAGGAAAAATAGTAGACAAAGTTACTTTTTAAAAAACTCAGAATGAAAATGATTGGTCACCCCTTCACGGCTCCCTCACGTCCATCCCATCGTACCTGTTCGTTTTCAAACATGACTCTGCGGGACGAGAAGGGAGAGGGGGCGGGCCTCCGCAGGTCACACACGTCCTTCAGGGAATGAGCGCCTCCTTCCTCCTCTTCCTGGTAGCGGCCCTCACCCTCTTCTTCCTCAGCTGCTATTCTCTCCAGAATGGAACGCATGGCTGGCGGGTTTATTTTCAGTACAATTCTGACGGCAAAGACCATTTATAAACTCAGTGTCTAAGCGCAGATCGCAAAGCTTTAATTTTCCCGCAAACTAACACAAAAACCACTGACGACAGGATTCAGCTTCTCTACAAAGTCTAGTTACTGACACGTAACCACTTCAGGGTGTCTTGCAACTTCAAAGTACGGACGTAAATAAAAGAGGGGCCTTAACATTTTATACTAGGCTAACCGGAAATGTGAGCTTTCGAGGACAAAAGGTGATCTTTAAATTTCAAGAACAGCTAGCGAATCTTACCTAAGGATGCTATTTATCATCATGAAACCAAATGCTTCTGGGGCTTGTTCTGCCATTACGAAATGCTGGCTGACCTAAGAGACCTATGTTCTAGAAACTGTTCAAATGGGAAAGGAGAGGTTGATAAGGGAATAACCTAGAACCGCAACAGTAACTTTCCCTTCAGGAGTTTCAGTCAGGAGAGGCTTGCAGGGCTGTGGTGCTGAAGCTGCAGTCCTGAGCTAAAGGAGCCGAGGCCCCGGCTCCTCGCTCGGAAAGGCTCTGCAGCCTCCTCCCAACACCGCTGCGAGGAGGCCCGACGCCCCCAGACAGCGGCCGTGGACCTATCGCGGGCTTCCCCCTAGGTCGGTGGTGCCAGGCGATTCCAGCGACAGACAATGACAACCGTGCCCTAATTCAGATGTTCTCCTATCAAACGTGCTTCCACATTAAGCGAAGCAGATCCATTTCTTAGGATGGAAACTCGCACGCTAAACCGCTCATGACCAGGCCCGTGCCGAGCACACCCTTCCGGAGGGCCCGCCAGCCCCACACACCGGGGCGGGCGTGACAGGAGGCCGGCAGGAAAACGGCGCCGTGGAAAGGCCATTCGAATTCTCAGGTTTCAAATACTCAGTTTTCAATATAATAAAAAGTCATTATTTCAAGTAAACTACGTCCTCTTAAATATATCCAAGCCCACTATCAGGCCATTAAGTTAAATGATTACCTTGTTCTAATATATAAGGAGTAACAAATGTGTTCATGAATAATTAGTAGTCTGTAATAAATATAACTATTTTATTAATTCTCCTAAGAAATCCTGAGGTAGTTCTTGACCCCCGCCTGCGCACTGGAGTCACCTGCTGTAATTCCAGACTAACTACCCTGATGCCCAGGCTCGATCCCAAAATCTCAGGCGGGGTCCGTGCATCAGTATTTTGTAAAAGCTCCCAGATTCGAAAACCAGTGTCCTAAAGAGATCACGGACTGAAAGACTCATCTGACAACTAACTCACTGATGCCCCAAGACTCATCTCCTAGAGCCCTGGGCGGTTTTTAAAACAGCTCAGGATTCTTCCGTCCCTCTAGCTGAGCTGGGAAACCTGAGATCAGGGAATACACTGGACACGTCTTCTCTCTCGATACTGACAGGCACCGTTCATAGAGTAATATACTCAGTATGGATTCTTAGATTTATTTTGTCCATCTTCCTCTAAGTTCCCGAAGACTGAATATTTCTAGTTTAGATTCACAGCCAAAATGTCGATTCAAAGTACGGCAGCGATTTTTGAAAAGAATCACCTCACTGAATGTCTACCATCTACATCTGCTACTCACCGCGGCCAGTCAAAGTCATCTGAAGATGCTGTATCTCCATCCACGCCACTAGACACATGGAAAAACTTCATAGATGGTTCTCCTTTATCTTCCTGGAAGGACCCTGATAAAACGAGACTGATTCACTAAGATGCATTTCTTCTCAAGTGCTGCAAGAAAAGTCGTTTCGTCCTTACATAAGCCAAGATCCTCTATGTCAGGGACACAGGGCAACATGAAGTTGTACAGCACTTTTTTTTTTTTTGTCCCTTTTTCATGGGTACATGTAGGAAGACAGGATGAGCAGATGAATTAAAGATGATGTTTTCTGTTCAAACTCAAATTCTTAGGCACCAAGGTTAACGTGTATGGTGCGTAATCATGACATATAAATACAGCAGGTGCCACTCACTGAGTGCCTCTGAATGATTATTCTATATCAAAGTTTATGCAGTTAATCTAGAAACACAGGGATGGGGTGCCTGGGTGGCTCAGTCTGTTGAGCATCTGACTTTGGCTCAGGTCACGAACTCACGGTTCGTGGGTTCGAGCCCCGTATCGGGTTCTGTGCTGACAGCTCAGAGCCTGGAGCCTCCTTCCGATTCTGTCTCCCTCTCTTTCTGCCCTCCCCCTTTCGTGTTCTGTCTGTCTGTCTATCTCTCTCTCTCTCTCTCTCTCTCTCTCTCTCTCAAATATAAACACTAAAAATTTTTGAAAAAAAGAAACACAGGGATAATAACTACATTTCTTAAATGTTTGGTACCAAGCATGGTAAGAATTCCTTCCATTCACAATAACCAATGCATGATTTTTCAGTCCACTTTATAAAGAATGACCTTCCTTCAGGATATTGAGTTTCCTACCACTGTAGATAAGATCAGGTAACCCCCAGAGGCCCTCTCATGAAGTCATAATCAGCAAGTCAACTGTAAGTATCTGTGAAGATGTGTGAAACTCAGAGCAAAGGAAACGATACTTCACAGCGTTCCCCTGTAGAAAAGAACTTTAACGAAGTGAGTAATCGGGGTTAGTAACTAAGAAAAAATTAACCACCTCCCATATCAGTACACGCTACTAGAAAAAAGCCACTACTCTTGTTTCCTAACGTCTAATGTCCCTACACCGGGGGCTGTCACAGACTTTCTCATGTCTGTTTCGGTAGCGGCTGTTTCTGGCCTGGCTGCCAGGCACATTCAATCTTACCAACTAGTTCTCTAAAGGTGAGTTCCAATTTAATCTGTTCAGGGGTTGATCCTCCTATAAATTCAGTCTTAAATTCTAGATCTGTGAATGCTAAGTGAAGGATCTCCTTCTGAAGGGACTTCTTGAACCACGGCCCTCTTTCCTGATCCGAGCGAAGATCGGGTATTGGGAAGCGAACGGAGAGGTTTAATGCCGGAGTGGCAACGTGGACTGACACCCGACAGTTTGCAGGATTCTGTGAATCATCCAGAAATACTTCAGTGAAAGCCTTGTGCTAAAAGACAAAACATCACAAATGCACCAAAATGTCAAATTACGTAAATAAGCACAAATGATGTTAGTATTCAATGTTACAGAATGTGTAATCACTATTACCTCATTCAGTATAAAGCATTAAAATAAAATTCAAATTAAGTACTACCATATTAATTTAGTGTAATGAAATTTTATAATGTAACGGCTACTGACAAAATTCCAAATTCCTGGCAAAAGTTAAACCCTCTTATAAAATCAAACTACAAGTGAACCACAGTGGAGACACAGGTGTTACCGATGCGTACACACATTAGAACAGACTAAAGAAGGAGGGTGTGTGAAGCAGGTTGTAAGTCCAAGACAGCTGAAAAGCAATTTCATATTCAATATGAAGGATTTATCTACCACTGCGCTACTTTAAAGGCTCAATGTGAAATAAGATAAAGTAAACCAAGTGCAAGGCCCGCCCATCCATCCCTGACCCAACTCTCTATCTCCAGGCCGAAGCCCAGAGCCTGGCACAGCGGAAGTTCTAACCATTCCCCAGATGACTCATTCTGAGCTCCCATCCATCCCAAGGGTGTAAGCTCATCAAATGGCTCTTAGAAACCAAGACACACACGCACCCTTTACTCAAAGTCATTTTACGACGAGTGTACAAAGAACATGCCCTTCAAATAAAAGTCTATTTCTGGTTTTTTTTTTCTAAAGTATATTGAAGCTCAAGGAGTTTTAGTCCAGAGTGCACTGCAGGTGAGGACACCCCTCCACCGCATCCACCAGTATTCTAACCTCCCGGATCTGAAGGTCCCCTTCTGCCCCTGGACTTGGAGTTTTAACACACCTATGCTTTCTCTCCCCTGTTGGACTCTGCAATACCACCCCCATTCCCAGGAAAAATAACCCAAGAGTAAGCCATCACCCCGGCACATCGGCGGCTAACAGACATGCACACTAGCCCCTCAGAACTTCAAGCAACTAGCAACTGGTGAGAACAAGAAAGAAAGACTGCTGATTTCATGTGAATGTCCACCACTAATTACGGGAGAAACAAGACAGGAGAAAGCCAGCCGTTCCCTTTTCTTTTTAAACCAAAGTTGTCTCTCTCTGTTCCCTGCCCTTGGAGCCCCCAAATTCCTAACAGATCTCTTGCAAATCTAACTTGAATTGTTTAGAAAAGACACCAAGCACCAGATGGATGTAAGTAAAGGTGACCTCGTATGATGCCCAATAACCCAAGACTGTAAATTATATTCCTTCCTTCAAAAGTATATTTTTCATCATTTTATAGGTAGACCAGGTAGCTTACTAAATGTGTGAATGAATTTAGCATAGATACTGTAAGTAAAATTTCTAAAATTGGATAAACACAGACAAGGAAAGGGAATCTAATTCTACACTCTAACAGAACCAGCGCTACCAACTGGTACGGTTCCATCCATTCTTTCATACCTCAGGTTTATTCACACAGTTGTCACAAAAGTTTATGTAGAGTAACACGTTTCACTTTTTCTCTTTTAATACTCCTCCGTGAGCTTTCTTCATGTTGCTACCCATCTTTATAACCATCATTCAAAACGGCCATAAAAATACTGTCCTCAATATATTAGCAAAGCTTATTCAGCTGGTCTACGACCCAGGCATAAAAGTCTTCGTTTTTCATTATTATGACTAATGCTGTTTCAGTAACACACGCTAAATCGTGTTACTAAATCGCTAGTTAAGCGATTAATCTCACAAATGATCCCAGTAAGCCCATCGGCTAGCTATACTTATGATTAGTATTTGCAACATTCTTTCTCAATACTTACCAGACTAATATGTTTATTGTATGAAGTATACATGTGAGACGCCATCATTTCCACTGTAGTAAGTTTCTGTGGTTGAAGCAAGGAATTTAATCTGTCCACAATACTGATATCCAGCTCACAAAACACCGGATTTAACTTAATTTGTAATTCTGCCTTCTGAGGAACAGAACTAAGTCTCGCTTGATTACCCTTTAAGAAAAAAAAAAAGGAAAACAATGTGACCACTAATACCATAAAATTAAGTGAAAACCTTCGGACTGTGACAAAATACACATCAGATGAAAAGTTACAGGTGGTAGCCACCTAAAAAAGGGTTCCTACCTGGGGTCCTTTATTCTCAGAATGCTTATAATGAAGCTGAAGACACACAGGGGCATGGGAATCAGCTTGCTCTTTGGAATGGAACATTAAAAGCTTACAAGGAGAGAAAAAAATAAATTAAATGTAAGATACTAAACTATCATCAATCCCATGAATTAACCGAGCTGCTAATATAATAGTGGGAAAACCTTAAGCTTTTTGAAGCCAGGAAAGAGGATTTTACATTTCATTTTAGGCTTTCATAAGCTGAGCAAGTCCTAGACAAGTTAGTTCACTTCTGGGATACTTAGGATCGCATCTGTGAAATGCACCTGAGAATTCAAGTAAATGAATGCCCAAGAAAATACTTTGAAAATAAAATAATGTATAAAGGCAAAGTAACAACAATAAATGTTATCATGATAACTTTGAAAAGTTTCTCTAGAAAACATTTTAGAATTAGGAAGAAAGCAGACTACTAATAAATGAACAAAAGACATTTTGCTGGTATTCAACACTTATGAGCACACTGCAGGCATTCAATATTTGCTGAAAGGCAGAATTCTTCGGAAATTAATGGTGCTTGGAAAATTAGTGAAATGAAATCATCGGTCTCATAATGTACCTGTCACTCTAAAACAAGTCAACTCAAAATTAAAAGGTCTAATGGACTTTTACAATGACCTTGACGTCATACTTTAAAATATTCAGCAGGGGCAGGTGGGTGGCTCAGTCGGTTTCAGCTCAGGTCATGATCTCAACTTTGTGAGATGGAGCCCCATGTGCTGTTAGCGGAGCCTGCTTCAGATTCTCTCTCCTCTCTCTTTCCCTCTCTCTCTGCCCCTCCCCTGCTCATGCTCTCTCACCCTCTCTCTCAAAATACTTTAAAAAAGAAGAAAAAATATCTAGCATTTACCTCTGTGTAGTGAGGAGGAACAGAATGATAATCAGTTGGAAACAGGCACTCCAAAAGTTCCATTTGCCCAATGGACATATCAGTACTAAAATATCGGGAAGCTGATCTTTGTCTTTGTTCATAGGACACTTTGATGCCAGTACCTATAAATCTGTTATTAAAAATGAAACATTTAAGAGTATTCATGTACTTCTAGATTAACCAATGTGTTAAAGACGAGTACACAAGTGTCATTAAAGCACATTTATCGGGGCGCCTGGGTGGCTCAGTCGGTTGAGTGTCCGGCTTCGGCTCAGGTCATGATCTCACGGTTCACGGGTTTGAGCCCCGCATCGGGCTCTGTGCTGACAGTTCAGAGCCTGGAGCCTGCCTCAGATTCTGTGTCTCCCTCTCTCTCTGACCCTCCCCTGCTCACACTGTCTCTGTCTCTCAAAAATAAATTTTAAAAAAAATTAAAAAACTAAAGAATAAATAAATCACATTTATCCACCTCTTCTGACAAGTTCAAGTTGTTAGTACTAACTAATATTCCTAAGGATATTAACCAGAAAGATTGCTTCAAATTTCCCACTCCCTGACATAACAAAGCAGTTCTATTGATAGGAAATTCTCCAGGATATATTTATTTCCCAAAACTGACCTTTGTTCTTTGACATTTTAAAGTTTACACCACAGTGGACAAAAATCTTTCAAGTCTGTAAAATGTATGTAATAGATTCTTAAAATCAACTAAAAGCTGCATGCAACATTTTTAAAGCTTCAGTCAGTGGATCTCAAGTGAAAGGCCATTTCCAGCTGTTGCTGCTTTTGTTACATTTCCTACTGGCACATTTGAAACCTTGTCAAAAATGGGGGTGGGGATGTTTTTACAATGTTAATATAAATACTATGGTCCTTACCTAGAGTTTCTTTTGCTAGGTATAAAAACTACTCCGTATAGTATCTGTTAATGCTTTAAAAAAATTAAAGTTAAAATAAAAGACCAAATTGGTTCCTAACAATATTAACATATGTGCCTGAATTACTGTATACACTACGAGTGAGAGATCCCTTTGTTAAAATAAACAATATTTATGTATTAAGAATATTACTCTTACAAATTTAATTATCTCCTCATCTACCTATCAGGATTCAACCCATGAAAAGATCGTTGGCTATCTGGAAAAATGCAGCACACCCAGGCTCAAGGTCAGCCTCGGTGCCGTCCCCACCCCACGGCCAGAGGCAGAGGGCAATGTTGCGTCCACGCCCCTTCTCATGAACGCACTCCACGCTTACGGCCCCTGCCATCTTGCTGAGCCACCGACAGTAAGATCTTTAGGATTCTAATGGTGTCGATGTTTTAACTGGCCGAATGTGGTCAGAACAACTTGGCAAGAGCAGATTAAACTCCAGATTATCTCAATCTTCTATGTGAACTGTTTCGTGTGCCAGCTACCCGGAACAAGAGATTCTATGGGAAGCACGCTTGCAGCACTGAAAGAAAACCTCACTCATCCCCTCCTTGACAAGTAAAATGGGAATCAGAAAACCAAATGCAGATAGGTAGATACAGAAGTCCACGTCATCTGGTTCTTTTACAAGGGGCGTTAATAAATATGAGAGAATTTACCTAAGGTGATCGTGTTTGCAAGCTTCTGCAAAAACTGCTCGGAAAGACTTCAAATCATCTGTTGAAAATCTTGCTGGGTCAATCTTTTCTATGCATGTGAAGAAAGCTATCGCCAGAGGCGTCAAGGGATTAAGGTTCAATGACGTTTCAGGTGGAGACAAAGGATCGATGTGAAGCACGGAGACGGAGAAGGTTCCCACGGCCAGTCTAAAAATAAGTTCGGGCCTGGACTCATCCACTGAAACAGATCTAGATGGGAGAGCTGGAACACAGGGGTTAAAATGAGATACATAAAATACTTACACATAATCCATTATATCAAGATTACAAAACATTTACTCACGTTAGCTTAAAAAAACAGGTGAGCATACAACAGTGTGAATGACACTTGATGTCAAACTAGTAAGGTAAACTCTTCTCTCTCTGCATTTTATATCCTGGATCCTGGATCAAGAAACATACGAGGGTGCCTGGCTGGCTCAGTCGGGAGAGCATGAGACTCGATCTCAGGTTTGTGAGTTCAAGCTTCATGCTGTGTACAGATTAAATAAATAAAACTAAACAAAAACAAAAAAACGGGACACCTAGGTGGCCGGTCCGTTAAGTAGCTGGCTCTGGACTTTGGCTCAAGTCCTGATCTCATGGTTGGGAGACTGAGCCTCAGCTCAGTGGAGCCTGCTTGGGATTCTCTCTCTCCCTCTCTCTCTCTCTCTCTGCTCCTCCCTCATTCGTGCTAAGTAAATAAATAAAACTTTAAAAAAACAAAACCAAAAAAAAAAAAAAAACACATGAACAAAACTTCTGCAGTAATAAAACTGTATTGGAAAAGTCACTGATCAACCAAAAGCTGCTCAAATTTTCCTTTAAGCCTCACGTCTATTTCAATTAAATTGTATAAAGAAGAAATCTGAGGTTCTCTTTCAAGAAAAGCATCAGATGGTGAGAAGACTCCCAAGCTGCGATGTACTTTTTAATAAATGTATTTTAACATGTACTTTTTAATAAAAATCTTTAAATATGCCAAGACTACAAGTTCACATTTTCTTTCTAAATTTTGTTAAATGGCCTAGGTCGAAAGAAAAATCTTATGAAGGGAAGGCAGTGGCAGAATGGCCTTTTCAAGAAAGAAACAATGTGTTTTAATTTTTCAATCTTTTACAATCCCAGGGTCATCAGTAAGCGTCTCCTAGTACGTACACGTTTTCTGTAAAGCGGGAGGGGGACCCAGGGCGGATGGGGGTGCTGACCCCCTCACCGGCTGCTCTTTGTGATGATCAAGGAACTCTCCCCACGTGGGCTGAAGCTGTGAAAGAATTTTTTTTAAACATGAATAAAGTGTAGGATTTTAGAAGCCACTTTTCAAGCGTAGAGTAACGAATAATACTTTACCACAGTAGCACTTAATGGAGATCCTGCCGGAGTGTTTGTGTATGTACTAGTTAACGATAACTCGAGGTCCATATTTGGAGGATCTCCAAGGGGTGGAAGAGAAGAGAGACTATGGGACATGTCCATGTCGGCCATGGAGAAGAAAACTTCTTCTTCTAGAGAGAATTACACTTGGTCAATGGTACAATTCACATCTTTCTAGTAAGTTAACATCTATTAATATTCGTCCTTCAGATCAGCTGTAACACAGAGATGCCCTAAATTTTACATTACTTCCAGGGCTTAGTGGGTTCATTTATTTGGATCCAAGATATAAATAGCATAATAAAAACTCAACCAAATACAAGTTAACGAAAGGTTATGCTATCCTACTGGCGAACTTGTTTCATGGTTGTTGTTTTTTATATATATATATATATATATGATATGCAGAACTATATGGTATATTCTCACTGTCATGTGACAGTCTGGGAGTTAAAACCCAACTTAGAAAAAAACAGTACGAAGATCTTGTAATGCCTGGTTTCACATGGATACAGCTACTTCTTGAAAAACAAACCAACCTGAATATGTCATTTAGAATTCTGTTTACATTTCACTTTCTTCTTTCTGGAGGTTGTTTTACGCGGATGATGTCTGTTATGGCCAGAATTTCTTGAGAACATCTTCTTACTTTTTACTTTATTTAGTTCTACATTCTGTATTTGAACTGATTCTTATTTCAGGAATTAGTGCTTAAACAGTCTAAAACACCTGTAAATTCCAGGTTTACTTGGTAAAGACTATACTTACATATAATTGATAGAATAGTAGAGAAAGGTTCCTGAAGGAATCTACCGGAAATCATTATACAAGTATGTAAGAATTTGGCAAAATGAGTAATTATCCCCAATTTATCTTTTACGTAAATCTTCATTTCTATAAATTGGCTATCCTTAGAATAAAAAAGGAATAACTCATGACGTACAAGTTTACACAATAAACAAAAGCCACGTGTGGCAGATCGCTGTAATTAACGACGTGGTTCATCACCTTATTAACTCAAGCCCTCCTAGAGCACAGCTCGTTCTTTCATCACTAAACTGCATGTCACAGCAGCCACACCGTGCCCCCTGCTCAACGAGGACACGGTAGGAGCCTCGCGTCAGCTGCTCTCGCTTACCACGGCTGGAAGGTGTGCGAGCAGATTCTGTCTCGTAAAAGCTTTGCTCTGAAGATACACCCGCAGAGAAGGAATCCTTCCTCAAATAATACCGGTTCAATTCCATCTGAATTCGATATTCGTCTTCCTGCTGCATAGGGCGGTTTTTCCTGTCTTTACTACCTAAGCCTATTTTGCTGGAATTTTCTGGAAGAACAGAAAGGAAAGCAAGACAGCAATTAAATCTGGAGTTAGTACATCATCTCTCCCAACACCCACTTGTCCAACACTAGCGGCAACTTCAGGCCACAGTCAACGCCCAACTACCACTATTTAATATTAATCAGATACCTACGCGGTACCTTTAAGCAGCTAGCTAAAAGTCACAGAATCTTTGATCTTAATGAAAAAGTTTTAAAGTTAAAAATAATAACAACAGAGTTGCCCGCTGCCATACTTGCCTGGTCCGGCGACAGCGGCTAACATGTCCAAAAGCAAGTGCACCTGCCTTGGTGACAGGAATAGGTGAATAGAGTCTATCTGTCCATCAATATCCAACTTCAAAAAAAAAAAAATTCAGGATAAACACTCTGGAAAAACCGCATCACCACAAATCCCAGTATACTTTAATGGGCGTAGATGAATATAGACTACTCAGTCTTGAATTCTTTGACCTACGATTCCATCCACGAACTCACACAATCTAAACAAAAAGACTTATAGGCCGTCAAATTGTTGTTCTAAGAGGGAAAATCCTCCCGAGGAATTCCATGTTGGCAAGTCCAACATCACACTGTCTCTCCGGGCTTTCTATGGAGTATGTAAGGTATTTGAGGCCTTAAGACACAGTCGTTAAGAAAGAATATGAAGTGAGTAGCACAGTATTCGTTCCCAACAGGACTTCAAGACTCAAGTCATAATCCTCAAAGCTGGATTCAAACCTACAGCAAATCCAAGTTTGCCCACTTGCTAGCAGAGCACGTGGGGACCCCCCTCCTGGCAGTGTGCCTCGCCAGACGCCCCATCTTCTGCAGAGCCCACTCTCCGCCGGGGAGGGAAGTGCAAGCCGCAGCAGCAGGACCGACGGAGCAGGTGCTCGTGTGAGCTGCCTTGCTCTTTTCCAAGCCTTTGCCCATTTTCCTCCTAGAACTAGGAGCCCGCCCAGTCTCATCCTGATCCCTGTGGGGTGCATTCTAACAAACAGTTACTCCGTTCTCTCCACCACGTTCTAAAAACCTGAATACGCTATGCTCACCTTACTTTTCATTCACCTCCTCTTAGTCCTATGCTACCATTCCTATTATCTTTATGCCGTTGTACAACTTAAAAAGAATTCAATTCATACAACAAATACATTCATATTAGGAATACGGCATCTTCCCCAGGGGAGAAAACAAATTTCTTCTGATTCTAAAAACAAAAAACATTACACAGTAACTCTGAGAAATGTCCATGATCTGAGACGATAACAACATCCTCCAATAACAACAATCATCAGTATCACGGTGGGGGAGACTGGGGTGCTATGCCCCAACCCGCATGGGATTCTCTCTCTCTGCCCCTTCCCGACTCACACTTTCTCTCTCAGAATAAAATTTTTTAAAAATTAAAAAATACAGTAAAATCATTTCAAACTCAATATGACACAGTAACTGAAATGAACTGTCTATAAACTCAACACATACAGGTCCTCTACTTTCGTACAAGGCGCAGTCCTGAAAGTACACGCTAAACCCGAGTACGTGAGCCGTAAGGCTTACGCCCTGTTTGGGGTGGGTACCAGTCTCAGAGAACTGAAACAAACAAACAAAAAACTTTCATAACATTTTGAACACGCAGTTGAAAGACGTGGGTCTAGCGAACATCAGAGGGACTAAAGATCAGACACTTTGAGCGCCCTAACCAAGGCCATCTTCGTCTACACTGTACTATTTATGAGATTTGCGTTTCTCAATGCTAATATCTAGAAGTTTTATTTTTCTATTTAGCCTTTATTTTCATTAAATCAGAACAATATTTACTAAAAAAATCAGGTTACTGCTGCAAAAAATAGTACCATATCGGCGAGGAGAGTAAGATCCCCAAATACCACACCCTTTCCGGCAAACATGCCATCAGGCAGTAACTCCAGGCGTTGTCACCTAATACAAAGATGTACAAAGTAACAGCGAAGAAAAGGCACTGATAAAGATCAACACGTAATGTGCAGAAGTCTGGGTCTGCACAAAGATCAAATACACAACTGCTGAAGACTCTATAGTTAATCAAAACAGAACTATCAAAGTTGCTATGGTGATTCCTTCTTAGTAAAGAGCAAATTCACCCCCCAGAGGCAGGAAGGAGTGTGTTCCTTCCTCAAGGACGTTAGCACATCAGGGGATTCCCTGAGGGTTTAAACATACCCACTGCTTTCTGCTATTATTTTATGAAGAGGCTGCAGACCCGGAGAAAGGAGGTCTTAGCACCCGAGGCAGGACGGAGCAGTAAACCAAGGAGAGGGAGTCATCAGAACCAGGAAGGCTGGCCGTCTGATGATCACCTTCCCCTGCCTCCACCTCCAGCCAGACGAGCCAACCCAGGGAGGGGTGGGGATCCTTCAATCCTCTGCAAATCCGACGAGCGCTCACGCGCACTCAGGTGCTCCCTCTCCCACGTCCCCCCAGCAATCACCGGACACATGAAGGCCAAGCCAGGCTTGCACTCCTCTCCGCATCTGTCCGCAGAAGCTGCGCGGGGCCTGGCCTGCAGCAGCCACTCAGACACCTACCGCTGGTTCGCACGGTGAACACACAAGTGGAAAACCCTGACGTCTTCTTAAACTACAGTTTACACCAGATTGTACAGAACTACACAAGCACCAGCTTCCTGATTCCCCAGCAGACCGCCCAGCACTGCTCCCTGCAAACCAGGCGCAGTGGTCTATAGAAGCTCTTCAAAAAGCCAGGAGTTATGGGGGAAAAAACCGATCTCTTTTCAGAAACGATTCCTATGCCTCTATAAAAACAGTCATTCCGTTCAAAACCCATACAAGTGGGCATTTTTACCTGCACACAGTTCAGCTTCTTGCTTCCTAAAGCTCTTCTCCTAAACTCACCTTCAGGATGACAGAGTCTTTAATAAGCTGCTAGTTTCTGAAGCAATGAGTGTTTCTGAGCAGCTCGAGCGCGGGAAAGTGAGCGTAGGAGACAGTGCTGAGCCCAAGCGGCAGAAGGGCAGAGGCGGTCGTCACGGGAATCTCCAGAGGGGAGGCCAGAGGCCCCAGCCAAGAGCAAGGACACTGGCCCCAGGACAGCGGGCACCCTAGCTACAGGACAACCCAGTGACCAAGCGGTGGGGCCGCTGCACAGATGAAAGAATACTTGTACCCTTGTTTTGTTTTGCTACAGAAAATAAAAGATGCTTACCTTAGCTCCAGGGAGCACTTCGTTCTGTTTCAGTGTGAGACTCAACTCCAACCTACCGCTCAGCCCTCCAATCTGCACGGGGTCAGAGGGAGCCATCTCTGGCAAATTTCTAGTTAACTGTGGGTGTGGCTCATAGACAATTTTGGGATTCCAGCTAGGTGACAGCTTTGGCTCAGTTTCCTACAACGAGGCAATGAGAATAATATAATTCTTTAAAAGAGCTTAGTGTAAATAAACTGAAACGTAACATACAAATGTCAACGTAAGAGTGAAATACTTGACATGAAACACTTATTATGTGACCATGAATAAACCAGTATCATACGGTAGCATGAAACAGCAGGCACGATGACAAATCATGGAAAAGGCCTTTACCCAAAAAAAGCACAATATCTATTCAAATTACAGCAATAAGAAAAAACAGACATTCTGAAATAATGTAAAAGATAAATTATGGAAGGACCGATTTATAAAAAGACTCTCCACTCTCAGAAAGGATTAATGAAAAGTACCTTATAAAATCCTTTTCAGATGTGTGTCAGTTTTCAGCAATACGTTCATTATGTAAGGTAAATGGGAACAGTGTTTTTGCTATTATCACAATACGATATTAGCCGTCATTACACCATTTCCCCCGCAAAACGCAGTACCCGTGTTATATACACACCTCACTGGCAGGAAAGGCGTTAGTCACAAACAGGAGTATTTTAAACACCCTGCCATGGGGGCATTGCTGAATATTAGTGTTAACGTCCAGATCGGCTGGAAACTCAGCAACACGCATTCTGTATCCTAGCAAAACTTAGGAACCCCCACTTCAGGGTTGAGCGTCCGGCTCCGTCGGGCTCAGTTCGGACTTACCGGCGGCGCGGAGGAGCACAGCGGCGAGGAGCGGGCGGACGCGGCGAATTCCTCCCAGAAGAGGGCGGCGCCGGAGAGGCGCAGCAGCGTGTGCGCCGAAGCGGCGGGCGGGGGCGCGCCGGCCCCCGGGGGCTCGTCGGCCGCGCCGTCGCAGTACG